>PVIJ01000919.1:0-89628 GCA_004024925.1 Scalopus aquaticus
GGACTATAGGGAGGCCAGGTGGGAGAGAGACACTCAGCGGTGGGGGAGGGGGGAGGGGAGGATAAGGGCACAAAATGGAAGAGAGGAGAATACAGGGGACCATGGAGATGGATCACGGGTGAATTGGTGGTGGGCTGCCCAAGGGGAATACAAAATGTAAAAGACACAAATAACAATAAAAAAAATGGAAAAAAAAATTCAATAATACTGAATTGCACTTAGGTTAGGGCTGCTTGAATGAACTTAATGAGTTAACAATTTATTTCATATGGAGAGTCCAATTTTTTCATAGACTATAATTGTTTTCACATTTGCTAAATATTCTTATTTAATTTCATTGCATAAGTAGAAAAAGGAGAGACACAATTACCATCATTCCAATTTCCCATAAGCTTTCCTCTATGCCCTTTTGTCAGCCTTCCTCTGTTCTGGGATATGAAATGCAAAACTCTTTTATGTTGTAAGTAATGATGATAGCTGATGAGGAACAAGTATAAGGATGGCAACTACAGTCTGTCTCCTGATTTCCAAAAAAATAAGTACACACTTAACTTTTTACATTTTCAAAAATAAGTATCAATAGATCAACATACTTATTTTTTAACTGATGTCAATTGATCAACTATTAATTATTAATTACTATTTTTGAAAAATTAAGGTAATGAACAGAAATAGTTCACTGCTTAATAGATGTCATTGATAAATATTACAGCATATTTTTTCCCCCTTCATGGAGTGACACCTACAGTTTCTTCAAATATAAATGAAGATATAGCTTTCTGATTTACACTTGAAGATTATTTGATATTCCACACTTTGTAATAACAATTGTGCACATTTTGCTTTATTCTCTAGAAATATCTATAATTATTTTAATATAAAAACAATGCTCTAACTAATTTACCTGTTAATTTTTTTCCCTCAAATTTTCTAATTAATTGGTCTTGTATTACACTAAGCTTTGGGACATACCCTTAGCGTGCCATTATTAATCTTCAGTGTCTGTCCCTACCAGTTTAAGAAATCAAATACAATATAATTATTATTATCATCTAACATGTCAGAATTTGCAAAGTGAGACACATCATAGAATAAGGGTTATGGGAATGGATTCTAGATTCAGACTATTGTATTATAAGTCCAGCTCGCATGTACTGTGAAAGTTTGGGTAAATTGCTTAACCTTTCTGGACCTCAGTTTCCTAATTTATAAAATCTGGATTATAATAACCCCAACTCATAAGTTTTCAAAATTAAGTCATTTGATGTTAATAAAACATGGCAAATGATTCTCCCACAAAGTAAACACTACTTAAAGTTTTGAATGGGACACTATTTATTTTAAATGTTATAGCATATGACTTAAAAGTAAACATTATTTAGAGGTTGGTTTTGATCCTCAAAGTAAGATAGTAAATTTAGCCATATTTCACAGAGGGAGATATTCATATAGCTAGTCAGTGGAATATTGAAAAAGAATAGTTTTCTTAAAACTAAATTCTCTGCTAGATATTCTTAGAATAGTTGCTGTGAACGATTCTGAAAAATCAGATAAAAAGAAGGGACTCTTAATTTTTCATGTTATGGCAACATTATTTTATTTTGTAGTTATCAAAGCAATAGTTGTGATACCAAAAGCATTTGGCTAACATAAATGTTTTACTGAGTTTACTTAACTTCATGGGAACAGGAAGGTAAGAGATAAAAAGAATACAAATTCTTCTCTAGAAAAGAAACATAGAAATAAAATGTTTCTGTGTGTAGATCTCCAAAATTTTTTGTGACTTAGAATAATACCCTTTTTTTTTTTAAGAACTGGAAGAACCTCAGATTTGCATTTTCTTAGCTTTAGATAATAACAAATTGACATTCAGAAAGGTAAAATTAGTTATCCAAATGCCCATACCAATTGGACAAAGGGCTGTCAATAGGAAATGTGTATTTCTTACTTCTGGGTATAATATTCCTTTGTTGCAGAAATATTAACTTAATTTTCACCAGCTCTTACCTTTAAAGAGACTCTTAAATCAGTCTCTAAGATCAGAGTACTTCCCACACCAAGCAGATAGGACATTAAAAGAGGGTCAGTGCAATTTGATGTTTCACCTTATAAAGTCAGATAACATATAGGTATAGCTGTTGAAAGAGACTTCTTTATTCCTCTAATACACATTCTGAAACAAAGTTGGATCATTTACTTTGACCTCTTTTCTTGCCGTTACATGTGCCGACCATACTAATTTTGTCTAAGGGAAGCAATTACTGAATGTTCCTTTAAACATGCACATTTAATGGCCTATTTCTATAGTGCATGAAAGAAAACTCTGTGGAATTATAATATTAGTGAAGTTGAAATTATTATTAGAAAGTTTGCAATATCCTTTCCACTTTAAAATGTATGGTACAGGGCATTTGAGGTAGTTGCTGCTATTAGCAGTAGCTTTCCCCTTTTAAATATTATCATAAACATCCTTCTTCCTCCCTATCCCAACATAAATATCCACCCAATCAAATCTATTTGATTGTATGTATTGATGCCTTTGGTTAGTGGCTGAGAATTAGAAGCAGAATTTGTGATGGTTTGGGTATACAGCAGGAGAGAATTCCAAAGGAAGAAGGAAGGGTGGAGAAGATATGGAACCTATTCCACACTGGCCCCTGGGTTGGTTTGAACTGTCAGGTAAGAATAGAGTGGCAGAGAAAGAGGTTTATCATTAAGTTTAGACTTTAAAAGATAACTGGAGATGAGTAGAGCTGCTTCAAGACCAAGGAGACAAAAATGGCCTAGAGATAGAGAAACGGGTCTGTTCTGCACAGAATCCAACATCAGGAACCATCAGATGTAACTGTCATGACTGGACATGGCACTTCCATGTTGGTAGTGAATTCTGTGAGACAATTCTCATTTATTTAATAGATGTGACTATTCAATAGATGTGTATATATGGGAGCAAAATCAAGAGACTAAGAACAGTTCGAATACCTGGTGGTATGCTACTGATAGATATGACTTAATGTAAGTGAAACATACTATTGGTAACTCTTGGATATAACTTGGAGACCTTTGAGAGATGGCAAGAGTCTTGCTATTTTAAAGGTGAAGATAACTTCTAGTAATAGCCATATTACTTACAAATATATATTTCAGATTATCCAAACAGATTCCATGATTGTTTGTTTTTATTTAATTATTTTACAAATCTCAAAAGTCTCCATGTCATCATCAAAAAATAATTGACTTGTACAGTCTTATACTTAGAAAAAATATTTTCAATTGTCTACCACACATTATATACATGAAATGAATACTGCTCCCTTCATCTCATTTAGTTTCACTCAATGTTGAGACATTTCAACATTATATTTAACCACTTCTCTTTTAATCCCTCAGTTTTGCTAGCTCTAAATTATTCCTTATATTAAGTAGTTCTTATTTATAATAAATCACAAAGCAATTTCTTGATAACTCTCACTCTTGATTCCACTTCCACTCTTTGGAGCAGTAGACTTATTCTTCTGAGTGACATCCCTTCAAGCATTTGACAGTAGCTTACGTGTCCAGCTCCATCCTGCATCTTCATTCTTATAATCTTGCTATTTGGTTTTTCCACCATTCTGTTGCCAGGGTACCCATCTCTCACAGTCTTGTTCAGTCTTTTCTGCACACCAGTTGTTTATTGCTTCAAAATATCCACAGTGAGTCCCATGATTTCAAGGTTAGGTTAGCCTAAAGGATGTTTTCTCCTTAAATAGAGGTAATGTACATCTCTCATTTCAAAATTAATGACATTAAATATAATGTCAAATCACTGAATACTGTGGAATTTCTAATTAATCATTTTATAATCTCACAGCTGCCTTCTGTAAAGGAGAGTGTAGTGAGTTGAGCATTGTAAAGTGCCTCTTGGAAGTTTGAAATACATTATTATAATACTCACAAAAATCCTCTGGGTTAATAGATATCATTTCCCCTATACAGAGGAGAACACTGAGATTCAGAGAAATTACGTAACTTGACTGAAGAACACAACTGGGAAATGACAGAACTTAAGTCTGCATGTATGTGAGTAGATATGTGAATTTAAGCACAGGTTTATCTGATTCTGTTTGGTATTTAGTTTTCCTAATTCTTGCCCTTCTAGATTAGGTGATATTTTAGGGGAGGAAAAAACATCAAAAACATTTTCTTATATGGCTAAAATACTAAACTATCCTACAATGTAAAACAGAAGGAGTGGGTAGATATAGCAGGATAAATGGTCCCCAAGACATAGAAAACAAGAGCAACAATTCTAAGATGATAAGAGAGTTTAGGGTCCTATTACTGCAGCAATAGTGATGCCTCCGTAGAGAAAGCTTGTGTCCAATCCATGCACCCTGGCATTTCACATGAATCTCCGCTATCTTGCAGGTATGTATTTCCACTTATTTGGATGGGAACCAAGTATGTATATTTACCTTAATTCCTACCAGATTTCAACTTTTTTATATTGGTACCCATTTCTCTGGCCCATTGATTCCTTCATCCACTGAATTTGTTATGTATATCAGTATTATGTCTTTCATATATATGGCAGGTAGGCATATTGGATTTTCATTCAGCCTCTGATATTAATCTTGAAGAAGAATAACAAATGGCAGAGAGATTTCACAGCTTTTTATATTCTGACATACACATAGTGAATATCAGAATTTAAATGATAAAAGACTTTCATTGAAAGCATGGTCATTAGAGAAAATTTTCTCCTGAATTACTAACATCAATGTTTCCTTCTTTGTTGGTTTTCAAAAAGAAATACAGAGTAAGTAAATTTTTTAAAGTTTATTTTTATATAAAGGACTTCTGCCCCTTATATTCCGATTAATTTTTGGACAATATTTGATTTCTCCCTGTAGTTCTCCTACCAGCATAGAACCCATGATCTATCATCATATTCCTTTCTGCTATTCCACATCCTGTTTTGATCCCACGCCCTCTCCTTCCCTGCCTGATGCCTCAGATCTGTGGCAGCTTCCAAAGGTTTTTTCCTGACCCCATTCTTTGGTTTCTCTATATTCCTCATGCAAGCACAACTATCTGATATTTATCTTTTTTTTTCTGACATATTTCATCTAACATCAAAACTTCCAGCTCTATCCATGTTGCTCCAAATGACATGAGTTTATCTTTTTTAATTACTGAGTAGTACTCCACTGTGTACATATACCACATCATCTTGATTCATTCATCTCTTTGGGGCATTTAGATTTTTTCCTTATCTTAGCTATTGTGTATAGTGTGCATTAAACATAGAAGAGCAGGTTTCCTTTCAAATTGTTATTTTTGTTTTGTTTTTGTGGTCTCTGTGTGTGTGTGTGTGTGTATTTGTGTGTGTGTGTGTTCTTTGGGTGGATTCTTAAGAATGGAATAGCGGGGTGGTATGGTAGGTCACCCTAGCGCTGGTCGTCTGGGTGATCACTGGTTTGGGTATTGGGGCCTTGGGGGTATCTGGGGCCAGTGGGCCAGAATAGATAAATTTAATATTATATATTATCACAGATAACATACATGTTATTATATCTAATAATAGTATGATGAAGGTAATATTAACTTTATATTACTGATAAATTAGATTTCATAGAATGTAGGTAAATCTCTTAACATCAGTATCTAGTAAATCTCAGGGCTTGTTAACAAATCTGGTGTCTGATTAGCTCGTAAAAATTTCACAACAATCTTCTGAGAAATATCTTGTCATTATGCATGTGTTACTGATGTGAGAACTCAGTCATCCTTTTTGGAATATTTGGCAATTTTGTAATGACCACTGTCTCACCTACAGGTTAATAAAGGGTAGAGGTCTGAAATTCTCTTTGCAACTTGGTCCTTAGTGGTACTAATTTATTCTACTGCAAACATTTTGGTTACTTTTCATTGTATATGAATATGCTTATATCCAAAGTCACATATCTTAAAAGTAAAATTTTGTTAATTTTTATGTAAACTGACTTATAATATGAAGGCATGTACTTTTACAAGGAAAAATATCATTTTACACATTAATTTTTTTATAAGACTTATTTAGTTATGCATACAAGCTGGGGTACAGACCAGAGGCGTGGGGAGGTGAGAAGGTTCACCAGAGACAGAGTGGGGAGCAGAACAGGCAGGTGATGGAAACACACTGCTGAGGGTAGCAGCGGCCAGGCAGGAGAGGTCTGCCTCCCCACGTGGGAATCTCCCCACTCATGTCGCTGCTGCTGACAGCTCCACAGCGCAGCGTCTAATTGCTGCGCCACCCGAGAGGTCCCACATAAATGTTATCTTTATTTAAAATGCAATGGAGGGGCCTCACGGGTGGTGCAAGGGATTAAGTCTCAGCACTATGAAACTATGGGCATCCACTGCAGTATAGGCCCAGGGAGCTTCCCACATGATGCAGCAGACTTCTCCTGTCTTGCTCACTGTTCCCCTCAGCAGTGTATGTTAGTGGATCTGCCTGTTTCCTACTCTGTCTCTGGTGAATCCTCTCATACTACCCAGACCCCCCCCACACACTTCTGGCCTACACCCTATCTTTACATGCATAAATAAATGAAATAAATCTTTAAAAAAATAAAATGCAATGGAATTGTTCTGGTATATGTTCTGTAACATCCTACATTGGTTTTCCTGTCATTCTTATATTTCTTCTTTTTCATGAGTCTTTGTTCTGTGAAATGTTCTTCAAGTTACCCACATGATGCAAAACAATACAAAAATCAATTCCAATTTTGCCTTTTGTTCATTCATTCAAGAAATATTTACTGATTATCTATAATACTCATGGCATCATCGTAGGTGCTAAAATATAAATTATAGGTGCAGCAATAAAAAATAAACCTCCCATATCAAATATACCAAATGTTGGGATTGATGCATTATTTTTCAGTGTAATATACTCCATTTTCTAATCACTAGCTAACTAAATTAAATGAGATAGGTAATCCCATAATATTCACTAACTGAATATTATTGGATCTTTTCACTCTTTGAGTTGTGAGGAAAATGAAAATATTTCAATATATCATAGAATTTTGGAGTTGTGAACAACTAACATTTGCTGAGGGTGTTATATGTTGTCAAGAATATTCCATGTGTTGTGTTGTAAATAATTATTGAAATATGTGTCACATCTATTATAATCAACCTAGAGAGGCTAAGTGACCCATCAGAGTTCACTGTTATTTAGTGGTAGAGTTCTCTTTCTTCAGATTCATTATTCTATTCAACATTGTATTCCCTTTCCTGAAGACACTTAAAATATCATTTACTTCTAATGGATAAATGCAACTATATAGAGTAGGGGTTGAGCACACAGAATCTGGAGGCTGACAATCCGCGTTAAAATATAACATCTCAACTGTTCCCTTTGTCCCAGCTTTTCTCTCTATAAAATGGGATGTTTATAATATTGCCTGACTCAAAGGATTGTTATGTCTTTTTGAGTTAACAGAAACTTAGCCCATAGTAATTACCTATAAGTATTTACTTTAAAAACACAATGTGATTTTTAAATATACAGAGGCCTATGGACTATGATGATAAAGTATAGTGATCTTGATTTCCATTCATATAATCACATTTTATGCATTGGAATGAAGGCCAGATTTTCTCCCCATTGGAAGATGATGACAAAGGTGTGGGTGTTGAAGCTATTACCTAGCTAAGAATTTCACCATAAACATGGATGCTACTTAGCTCCAAAATAGATATCCCCGAGAATAGCACAAACTGTCCTAGAACTAACCAGATTAAGGAAAAAAATGGGATAAAATAAGTAAATAAGTTTTTTAACACGATCTGATGAAAAGATAAAACAGACTTTGTCTTTGGGAAATTTATGTTCTAGCAGGAAAAAAAGAAAATAAATAATGTGTGTCAAGTGGATGACAGAGATAAATCTAAAGTGCCATGAATATTCCCTAACCTGGGCTTGCTGTCCTATTCCGTGGTTAAAGGGTCAGGCACCATTATCAAGCCACCTGACTTTAAACCCTAATTCATCACTTATAAGCTATGTCATCCTCCATTCCTTTTTCTTCTTATGGAAACAGCTCCTAAACATCTTTGCACAAATGACTTTTGTTTCTTGGTTGCAGAATCAAATCCCCATTTATTTCTGTGATTCCTTTTGGGAACAGATTCATTTCTCATTTCTGATTGCCTGAAGGTTAGCGTCTTGCAAAATTTCATGCAAATCAGCTAACGGCAATAAATCTGAGTAGAAAGGAAAGGTGGCTAAGGCCACAAGATGTGTCAAGTTTCATAGCTGCAAAAACAAAACCTTGATTCCTCATGAACATGCCAGGGATATGTCAGGTGCTCCACTGTCCCAGCCCTTCATGTTTAACTCACAAATTATGAAGTTAGTCTACCACCTTGTAACCTCTATCACAGGTTGAGTGACCCCAATCTCTGTCACAACAGGAGAGTGACTGGCGCTTCCTTACCCACAAAGGGTGCGGTGAAAGAATGAAACTGAATGAATGTGAACTTTTGCAAAAGAACAGATATCCCTCAACCCTGATCCCGCCTGCTCATTCATCCCTTTTATACCTGCACCTCATATCTCAGTGGAACTATTTCCCCTCTCTGACTTCCTATTTGACAGAATCATTATAGCTTTGTAACGACAACCTGATCAACCTCATCAGAAATATTGCATGTGTGTATGTGGGTTGATGAGGCACAGAATAACAAAAGTTTCATTGTGTCTCTAAATTACATTTTTAAATAATTACACTTTTCAAAGTCAGTCTCAATCATTTTGGATAAATTTCTTATCCCTACTTCAGTTTCACTTTAAATTTTTTTTTTTTACATTGCAATTTAAACCTATGCCTTATCAATGGATATATACACTGGTTATATCTTTTTTAAAAAATAGATTTTTATTTATTTATGCATACAATAACTGGGGTGTAGGCCAGAGATGGGGGGATGAGAGGATTCACCAGAGACAGAGTGGGGAGCAGAACAGGCGTATCTAGTGAAATACACTGCTGAGGGGAGCAGTGGGCGAGACAGGAGCGGTCTGCTGTGCCATGTAGGTTAGGTCCCTGTCCCGGGATTAAATTCATGTCACAGTGGCTGGCAATAGCTTGACAGTGCTGAGACTTAACCTTTGCACCACTAGGGTGGCCCCCATCAGTTATATCTTCACTAAGCAGTTGAGAATAAGAAAAAATTGACTAAAGTGAAACTTTAGTCAAAATGGTCAGACAGCTTGTATGACCCTAAGTTTTCATTCTTTCTCACATATCACATTTTGTGTTGCTTTTACCAAGTTTGTATATATATCTGTACACATTTAGAAGCAATAACCGCAATTACTGGCTAGCCGTTAAAATGAATGCTGATAGTTCTTTTCTCCATGTTCAGTGTTTTGATTTTGTGTAACTGTTTTACCTGCCCATTAAAAGAAACAACCCAAAATGTTCATTTGCATTCCGATGCTGTTTGCTATTTTCTTTTCAGTTAAACATGCAAATTGTCATCATTGGCAAATTGACTATACAACAATTAGATGGAAATTTCCTCCTTATTCAATTTTTCTAAAGCATGAATGTCTCTTTAACTTTCCAAATACATTTCCCTTTTTTTGGGTTTCAGGTCTTGTGTTTTTTCTAGTATTCAATTTTTTAATTGCTGTCTTTAAAAAATATATTCAATACTACATCAAGCTGTGCTTTAGAATTACTTAGATTTACATTTTTCCTAGAGTTTTATTTGTGAAACTCCAGCGATGCTTTATAAAATACAGAAGAAAAGATGTCTTAAGAAAACTGACTGCTATTTTAGATTAAAATAGATAACATGAGACCAAAATCGCTTATTTTAGTGGAAAAATATTTCTTCTATGGTGCTACTTGGGGAATGTATTCACCATCTTTTATCTAGAGGTAAAGTATCCTGAATATCATCTATGACCTGTCAAAACTTTCCTCCTCTCTAACTCTCATTTCGTTAGAGCCACAAATATTTTATGTCTCTCAAGTCTGGTTCTTTAGCCCTCTGCTCTCCTTTATACACATAGGTCAAATAATTTCCTTTCACATCTAAATATCTCTAGCCATTATGTAAACCTTAGCTTCACATGTCTAACATTTGCTAGAATGTATTTTTTATTGGATATCTTGAACTAAAAAGTCCAAATCCTGATGCTTAGTGTTTGATTTTTTATAATTGCATTTATTGCTAAAGAATGAACTAAATCTTTAATGCTGCTCATATAAACTGTTTCTTGTTTCATTGACTCCCTTGCGAGAAGCAAGTTAACAAAATTTAAGTGTATAGACTCAGTTGCAAAAATTCAAAGTTTAAACATTCATCATGCTCTGATGCATTTATTTATTTACTTACTTTTTCAACTATTGAGGTTAAAAGACAAGGTTAAATTAGCCATCTTAACCATTTTAAAATGTGTGGTGGTTATGCCAACTATATGTATATTATACAACCGTTTCATCTGGCAAAACTGAATTTCTGTATCATTTGAACAAGTCCCCTATTTTTCTCCCCTTACATCTGGCAACCACAATTCTACTGTGTGTTTCTAAGAAGTTGAGTAATTTAGACATCTCATGTAAGTGGAGTTATATTTCTTTTTTCGTGACTAGTTTACGTCATTTAGAATATCACCTAGGTTCATCCATGTTGTTGTACACCGCAGGATTTCTTTCTTAAGGCTAAACAATATTTCATTGTATGACTATACATTGTCTTTGTCCATTCATCTCTGATGAGATTTTAGCTCACTTGTAACCTCTTTGTTATTTTGAATAAAGCTACAATGAAAATGGGTGTGTAATTTTCTCTTAAAGATCCTATTTTTAATTCTTTTAAAATATACTTTTGAGTGGGATTAATAGATCATATGGTAATTATATTTTTAATTTTAGGGAAGAAATTGCATGCTTTTCAAAAAGGTATGTATCATTTTACATTCCCTCTAGCAGTGTACACGTGTTCCAGTTTCTTCACATCCTTGTCAACACTTGCTATTTTCTTTCTTTCTTTTTATAGTGGTCACCCAAATGAGTATGAGGTGCTATCTCAATGTAGTTTTGATTCACATTTCCATTATAATTAGTGATGTTGAATGTCTTTTCATATGCTTGCAGTCATTTTATGTATATCTTCTTTGTATAATTTTCTATTCAAATACTTTGCCCAATTTTAGCTGGATGGCTTATTTTGTTGTTGTTGAGCTGTAGGACTTCTTTATGTATTCTGATTCTGAACCAGGCATAGCAAATACAACGTTTACAAATATTTTCTCCCATTTGTAGACTGCCTTTTCATTGTATTTTCTTTGTTGTGGAGAAAGATTTTAAGCTTGATATATCCCATTTGTCTATTTTTCAGTTTTCTTTCCTGTATTACTGTTTTTTTAATCCAAGAAATTATTGCCAAATTCAATATCATGAATTATTACCCTTGTATTTTCTTATAGAAGTTTTATAGTTATTGATTTTGTGTTTATTTAATCCATTTGAATCATTTTTTAAAATATAGTTCAAGTTAAACATTCAACTTCATTCTTTTGTATGTGGATATCTAGTTTTTTGATCACCACTTGTTGAAGAGACTATTCTTTCTCCTTTGTATAAATGCCTTGGTACATTTATATATAACTTGATCATATATGTGAAGATTTATTTGGGGGATGTCTATTCTTTTTCTGTGATCTATATGTCTGTCTGTATGCCAATATCATACCATTTTTATTATTGTAATTTGTAATATGTCTTGAAATCAGTAATTTTTAGGTTTAGAGCATTTTTGCTTCTATATTATTCGACTATTCAGAACCCTTTGAGAGTCCATATAGATTTTAGGATTTTTCTTTCTATTTCTGCAAAAATATCACTAAAACTTTGACAAGGATTGAATTGAATTTGTAATTCCATTTGAATAATATGGACATTTTGACAATGCTATATCTTTTAGTTAATCACCACAGGATATTTTCCCCATAAGCAACTGTCCCATTAAAAACAGCCTCAGAAATAAAGACTTATAAAATCCAGTGCCATATATTCCAAACAAAAACTTATTTTGATTATTTATAATTACAGGTTTGATATTCAATTCAGCTATCTTTTTAATACATCAAGTTGCCTTTCAAGAAAAATGCAAAAAGAATGAAGAATAGTATTTAAAAGTCTTGAAAAATATCAAGAATTAGATCAATTTTAGAATGGCAATGATTCATAACTTGAACTAATGGCATATTTGTGTTTGTTCCAATGAAATTTTAAATAGAAGAAAAATCATATTATGTAAATAGTAGTAGATATTACAATGAATAAGAGAAAATAAGTGACTTCCTGAATGAAAAATGATGGTCAAGGTGTGTAATATTAAAAAAAAAAAACTTTATATACAAACGTAATGTAGATGGATGTCCAATCAGAGGACATCCTTTAAACTGACCTTAAATTCAGGAAGAAACTTCCAGTTATTAAAAAATTCAGTTTTCAAAATTGAATCTAGTAATCACTTTGAATTATTGGGGAAATGATGCAATTCTTAAGGATGTTCAAAACAATCTTGTTAACATTGACTCTCCTTTTTGTTCCTTCCCATTAAATTCATATTATTTCCTCCAACTTATCTAGGATTTATCTACATCATAACTTGGGACAGTCAGGTAACTACTAGAAGAATTGAAACTTTTTTGTTGTGATGCACGTAAGACTTGATTTCTCTACAAACTGTCATTTTTCATTTTGTTTCATTTTTTCATGAACTACATCATTTATTCAAGCAGTTATGTGCCAGGAATGAGTTCATCAAAGCTGGTATGTTCCCTCTCCTGATGGACTAGTAGCATGGGAAGGAGGTGTATAAAAATGTATTCACCAAATAACCCTATGAACATATAAAAGAGAAGTGTTATTAGCACCGTGATAGAACAGAGTAATACATTAGGGAATGCATTTAATCTGAGACGTAAATACAGAATCCCTTCCTCTTTTGTGGCCAAGCCTCCCTGGTAGGCGCGTGAGCTCCCTTTCCCAGAGTGCTCTGCACAGCGAAGATGCAGCTCCCAGGACCAAGGGAATAGCAAGATGGCATCGGCGGAGTGACAGGGCTTCCTCCGGGCTCGAGCAAGTGGCAGTAGTGCACCCTAACCCTTTCCAGCTCGCGACATCGCTGCGAAGGCAAGTCACCATTGATTACCCAGAAACAAGTGGCACAGGCTGGAAATCGCGAAAATCCTTTCAAACTACAGTTTGGCAGAAAGAAACCTGACTGAGCAGCGATGGTCAGGTTCCCTGGGCCGGTTCTGGACTCCGTAATGCTGAGAAGGAACCAATATTTTCAGCTTCCAGCCTCCCTGCTCTGCTGCCTTGCTCCGTGGACCAGCCCAATGTATAGTAATCGGTTTCCCCTTGGAGGCATGTCGGGGTTTGGCACCAGTCTCCAGCTTGGTCTCTCAGGTTGGCAGTGGCTCTAAGACTGAATTCATTGTAGGAGGGAAATACGAACAAGAATGAAGATCGGGTTTGGCTCCTCGGCGGACATTTATTTGGCTATCAACATCACCAGCAGTGAAGGAGTGGCAGTGAAGCTAGAATCTCAGAAGACCAAGCATCTCCAGTTGCTATATCAGAGCAAACTGTAAAATTCTTCAAAATGGGCTTGGTATCCCCCATGTACTGTGGTGTGGTCAGGGAAAAGACTGCAGCATGCTAATGGATCTTCTTTAACACAGTTTCTAACACCTTTTCAGTTTATGGCCAAGAAATTTCACAATGAAAATTGTACTTAACTTTAGCTCACCAGATGATCAGCAGAATTGAGCATGTGCATACAAAGAATTTTATACACAGAGACAATACAGCAGATAACTTGCTAATGGTTATTGGATGTCACTGTAATTAGTTACTCCTTACTGATTTTGGTTTGGTTAAAAAGTGCAGAGACAATAGGACAAGGTGTAGGGTAAATGAAAGAGTCATCAGGTTTTTCTGTCCTCCCCTCAATGATAGACCTCTGCAGGCCTACACGCATGCCTGATGGCGGGCACCTGGAGTGGGGTGTGGGCCTGTGTGAGTGGGCACACCTGGGCCAGAGACTGGGCTTATAAGCAGCAGCAGAAGAGTGGAAGCAGGAGGAGAGGAAGCAGCAGGGAGTAGAGAGCTATTCCGGGTGCAGCAGAGACCACCAAAACTCCAGAGAGCCCAGAGAAAGTGAAGATGCCAGGGCCTACGAGGCCTACCAGCCTCCTGGCCCCCAGCCCCTCAGCCTGCCCTGTACCTGTTTGCCTCCAGAACTCTTCCTTTCCCATCTACTCGTCTGCCCAGCTCTCATACAGAGAACCTGCTCCCTGCATCATCCTGCCACGACACAAGGCAGCGCGTACCAGAGAAGAAAAAAGTGTCACGGGTACTGCCAGGTATGGTAGCATCAATGTACATCTTGGTTTGAACAGTCACTGAGATGACATGGAATCGTTAGGAAATGCTTTGATTTATTTTAATAGAACCAGTCTACTCTGGCAAGGACTGAACACTGCAACAAAGAAACAAAGATATGAAAAGATTAGTGAAAGAAAGATGTGCACATCTGTTGAAGTTTTATTTAAGGGAGTTCCTGCAGAATTTACTATGTACTTAAAATATTGTCATGGACTGAACTTTGAGGAAGCCCCAGATTACATGTATCTGAGGCAGCTATTCCATATTCTTTCTAGGACCCTAAATCACCAATATGACTACACATTTGATTGGCCAATGTTAAAGTGAAAAGGAGCAGCACAGCTGATAGCTTCTTCAAGTGGATAGGGTCAACAGACCCAAAGCCCCCACAGGTGTCTAATATAAATGAAGAACAGCAGAAGTAGAGCAGAATCGTGGGAGCAGGATTTGTTTCTTTTCAAATCTAGAAATTTTAGTTCATACGTACACTATCCAGTGTCGTGAACAATCATTTACTTGATATTAAGAACTTATTTCAATGTAAACTGAATCTGGGCAGCATTGGTGATGCGGTATGCCAAGTTGTAGGTACTGTAATTGTGAACATTAACTGAGATAGTGAAACATGGTGTCCAGTTTTCCGTTGCATTTTTTTTTTTCAAGTGGGAAATTTAAATGGTTGACACACAGGTTGGTGAAGGAATTGTGTATATGCCATTTTTTTTTTTTGGTTAAAATCTTTTATTTTTAGCTATAGTGCTTTGAGATCTTATTTCAGAAGGGCATTAATAGTATTCACTCACAGTCGTGTTGGTTGTAAATGCTTGTAATTGTGCATTATTAGGGCTTATCCGTCCTTGGGGTTTCTAAGTTGTTCACCTAAAACTTTCTTAAGATGATTGGTTTATTGTTTGCGAGCCAGCTGATATGGTGGCAACCAAAGATTTCAGTGTTTGAGCATATGAAAGACTGCCTGCTTGCCTTGGCTAGAAATAACAGCATCTACAGTGAAGACTTGAGAAAAAACTTAGCGACTACTAGATTACCGTTAGGACTCTGCAGTAACTCTGTAATGTTACTGGCATTTAAAAAAAAAAGTGTATTTATCACGAATTTAGTTAATGTCAAATTTAATATGTATGTATGTTGCTTAGATAAAAGTAGTCACTGTAAACGGGTATATGATGTGAGCTTTTTTTAAATTTTGAAATGGGAACTTTTTTTATAAGTTCATTAAAAACTAAAGGAAAATTGCAGGTGAATGAAAGGCAGACTTATCTAAAACACTTGTCATATGAGAAGTCAGGGAACTATAGAGCCAGGAAGAAGAAAATGAGGAGAGAGGCATGGTTAGGAAAAGAGAAGTCTTTAAACCTTCTAAAGAATTTTATCTATTACATTAATAACAATGAAAGTCTTTGTAAGACTTTGGGGTGGGGAGTGATGGGAGAATAAGATCTTCATTTTTAAAAAAGCCCTTTCTGCACTTTCTGTGGAGAATAGATTGTGGGGACATAAGTAGGAGAGGAGAGGGTGATTAGCAGATTATTGTATCAACCCAGCAGGAGTTCTAGCTTGGACCAGGATGGTAGAAGTTTTGGAGATGGAAAGGAGATGATAACATAGATTTAAGATATAAAATTAAACTTAATTGAAGAGAGTTGTTTTTATGAGGAGTCAAATAACCTATTTTAAGGTTGTCTCCTATGCTTCTATTTGTAATCCAGGTGGATAATACTCTCATTTGGTGACATAGTCAACTCTGGATTAGAATCATCAGTACTGGAGATGAGATGATGAGTTCACGTTTGGATCTGCTGATTTCAAATTTCCTTTATCGAATCTCCTATGGCATGGTAAGTAGGTGAATATATGGGTCTGGACTCAGAAGAAGGATTCTGAGTGATGACAATTATTAGAGAGTTATAGATAATTCAAGTACTTTTTGGTGAGGAGTTTATGGAGAGAGCAAAAAGAGTGGGTAAGGGCCTTGAGAAATCTCAATGCATAACCCAGGTCAAGGAAACTAAAAAAGAATCACAGTGGCACAGAACTGATTTTCATTCTTTTTTAATATTGAGACTTTTTTTTGCCATTGTTGCTGTTACTTTTGTTGGCTCAGTCAGTGTCTGCTAAAGCTCTTTGCCATGTGCTCTTATTAATGATTCTATTCCCCCTTCATCAGAGATCTAGAGAACAAATGCATTCATGCTTTCTGTAAAGAGGGTTAGGAGGTCACCAATGCTCTATTATTTCAGGAATTATGGAAATGTCTTTGCTTACAAAATTTGCTGTTGAGTGAAATACCAAATCACTAGCTTGTCTTAGCTAAAGTCTTTGTCATCCTCTGTTAATATGGAAAAAACAAAAAACAAAAAACAACAAAACTCATTAGCATCGTAGCTTTCAATCAGTGATAATTTAGTTATACCTTAGTTGGAATGTATAAGATCGTTTCTTGAAAATGTCTTATATTGATGTTTATTTTTTCTATGACTTGATTATTTAGGATAAATTAAGAATCAAACTCAATGAGTGAGAAACATACTTATTAATCACTCTGTTAATTTCTCCCTGGGTGTTTGTATTTTAATGGGGAATACAATTATTTATTAAACCAGAAGAATAGAATCTCTAATGTGAAATACGCATTGTGATTCATAGAATGTTCATCGAATCATTAAAATTTTTTATCAACTATCACTTATTCCACTAATATTCTAAAGAAAATTTTAAACAGAAATTAAGTGATAGATTTTTCTGTCATAGAAAATCATCTATACAGAATGCTGGGCACTATCATTTGGATTTTCTCTCTGCTATTATTGCTAAATAAATCTCTATAATTAAGTGTTAATTTTTCTAAAATAGTGCTCAAAATAGTTGCATAAAAGATACTGTGTGTTTCAATGACACATCATTAGTTTAAACTTACATCATGAGGCTTTTGATCTAGGAAATTAAAATTATTAAAAAAAATAAGAACTGAGTTTCATTTGAGTTCATGCTCTAGATCTTACCTTGATCCTCCTATTTCCGAACCTACTTAGGGATTAGTAAGACAAATGATTATGCAGTTGTCATCCCTGAATTTTTTATGACCCTTCATGGACTACTCTTGACAGTCTAAGTAAATGCTTTTTGTCATCTCTGTATAAACCCCCTATTACACCATAATAGAGGAGAAAAGTCTGGGTCCCAGGGGAGTTGGCGATATTTACAAGTGAACTTTATTTCAGCTTTTTGTGTCAAGTAGCTAACAATTACTCTGATTTTTTTTAATATCTCATTTCAGGAATTTACTGATTTTTTTTTCCTAATAACATATTTAATAAACATATACAGACAACTGACTGTCTTTGACAGAGTAGATATTAAAGTTACCTATAGCTTCTGAAAAAAGTGAATGTAGTTGTAGAGAGAGGTAGTGTTCAGAAGCATGTCCTGACGTTCATGTTAAATGGATGCATGAGAAAACAACTTGAGAAGTGATATAATTTATAAACGTGATTACTTAGACTCCTGATGTTATTTTTCTTTCATTCTTACATTTGTTTGATTGAGTTTCTTATCTTCCTAATAATCCAATACATGTGTGTGTGTTTGTGTGTGTATGTGTGTGTGTGCGTGTGTATGTATGTATTAATTCCATGTGTATCTCAAAGATGGGAAAGTCTGGGTTTATGTCTGTTGATAAGGTGTCTCAGTCAACTTGGGCGGCTATAACGGAATGATATAGATTGGGTAGCTTAAACAACCGTCATTTATCACAGTTCTGGAGTATGTGAAATCCAAAATTAAAGGTGTTGACAAATTTAGTTCTTGATGAGGACCCTATTTCTCACAGACAGCTATCATCTTGCTTTGTTTCCATATGATCTTTTTGTATACATGTAGCAAGAGAAGGTTCTGGTGTGTCTCTTCCTCTTAAAAGTATACTAATGCCATTATGAAGGCTCTTATGATTTCATCTAAATCTAATTTCCTCCCAAAGTTTCTACCTCTGAATGTCATTGCACTGGGGGTTCAGGTTTCCATGTATGAGTTTTGAAAGGATGCAGACATTTAGTCCATAACATAAGATTTATTGAGTTTGGAGAGGAAATAGGAAGAGTGGAGTGTAGTTCCAAAAGCTGTGGAAAATCTGGAAAATAGGACCGGAAGCAGTTTTGGAAGGGTTAGAAAAGGAGACTACCACATCTAATGGATTTGTTCAAAGGACATAAAAGAAACAACAATACCTAGTTGCCTATGATACAAATGGTAGGTTACTAATGAGTGATGTTGGAAATAATGCCACCCTGAGAGCTGTGCAGGATACCCGTTTACTTGTTTTATCCCTTAGCTTCATCTCCTGAATTCTTATGCAATACCATGGCATCTGTATTACCTATCTCTTTCTATGTAACAAATGACTCCTCTAAACAGTGGATTAACAATAAACATTCATTAACCACCCCCCCCATTTCTGTATGTCAGAAATCCTAATGCTAGTTGGTTCTGACGTCGTGTACCTTTCTAGCAAAGACAGTGAAGATGTCAGTTAGGGCTGCAGTCATTGGAAGGATCTGCTTTTAAGGTTATTCTTTAGTTCAGAGCTAGGAAGTTGGTACTGGTTTTTGACAGGATGCCTCTTTTCCTTGCCACAGAGCTCTTGAATGTTCTATGGTATAACAAATGGTTTTCCTCAGGGAGATCAATCTGAGAGTGATCAAGGGGAAATTGAAATATCTTTTACAATCTGGCTTTGAAAGTTGTGTCATTTATTTCTGCTAAATCCAATTATTTACTCATGGTAGCCCTATGTGGGAGGGGATTATACAAACACATGACTATCAGGAAGGAATAATCAATGGAGGGCCATTATGGAGGCTGGAAATTACAATATCTCCTCAAAAATAATTTTTAGAAGTCCATAGAAGATTTCATAAAAATCACTGTTCTTGGTGAATACAGAAACTGTTACTACCATTTGTTAAAAATAAAGAAGGGAGGGCCTCCCTGGTGACTCAGCAGTTGAGCACTGCGCTGCGGAACTGTCGGCAGTGCACCATGCGAGTTCGATGCCCAGCCGGGGAGAATCCCACATGGTGCAGCAGACCTCTCCTGCCTTGCCCGCTGCTCCCCTCAGCAGTGTATTTCTCATCTGCCTGTTTTGCTCCCCACTCTGTCTCTGGTGAACCCTCTCGCCGCCCCACGCATCGGGCCTGTACCCCATATTGTATGTATAAATAAATAAATCTTTAAAAAAAATACAGAAGGGACATAAGACAATTTTTACATTTTTGTACCTTGTTACCTTGTGCTAAAAACTAGGCTTTAGAATAATTATACTGGTCAAAGTGAGATTGTTACTGACTTTAAAAGGCCCTAATCTGTAGTATCTTGGTGTGCTGAACATGAATATAACCCTGAAAAATTTTTATTAGCTCTCGTTTTGAAGATATTTCATATAATTCATCTTATATGTTTCACCGTGTAAATTTATCCAGTAGGACTGCAACAACATCCTAAATCAACCTAGAATGATGTAATATTGCATCACATTGCATAATACCATCATGCACACATCATCCAGAGTTGATTGCATCATTTTCTGATGCAATGCAATACTACTGCCGGGTGGCTGCTGAAGTAAGCTGACGTCAGCAGTGCACTATATAAAGCCCTGATGGAAAGGTTGAGCATTGAAAATATATCAGAATTTGTATGAGACAGTTTAAGCTACTGTTCCATATAACTGTTATTATTTAATCCATTTAGACACAATCCGGAACAGTAATGTCTCAAAAGTGCCTTAACAGCATGGACAATTTCTGCTCTATTTGTGGGGAAGTGACATTTGCCAACCAGAAGAAAAATATCACTTCTCAAGTGAGAAGGCTTATCTTTATTTCAGATGCAAGGTTGGTGACCAAGACAAGCCTTGGGCCCCACATATATGCTCTGCTACATGTACAACACAGCTTTCACAGTGGTTAAATGGCAAAAGACCATCAATGCCGTTTGCAGTCCCCATGGTGTGGAGAGAGCCAAGAAACCACATAAAAGACTATTACTTCTGCTTGATTCCTCCCCTTTCCGGCAGAATAACAAAGCAAAAGAAGTCAAGAATAGTCTTTGCAAACATTCTGTCTGCATTGAGACCAGTTCCACATGGTGAGGAACTTCCTATTCCAGAACCTCCAGCAGAATATTCTTTTGATTCATCTGATGAGGTAAGGGTAAGCCAACCTGTTTTTCTCCTGTTCCATCAGCATTCAGTGATCCAGATTTTCACTGAGGTGCATCATCAACACCACACAGACTAACACAGGAAGAACTAAGTGACCTGGTTTGTGATTTGGACTTATCCAAGAACAAGGCAGAATTGCTAGGATCAAGACTCCAACAATGGGATCTTCTAGAAGATGTCACAATTACTTTCTATTGAAAGCGCCACTAGCAGTTGGAGCCTTTCTTCAGAAAGGAAAGTATTCTGGTATTCCTTTCTGATATTGAGAGCCTCATGAATGCCTCAGAAATCACTCCTGACCCACAAGAATGGAGACTATTTCTAGACTCTTCGAAACTGAGTCTTAAGGCTGTGCTTTTGCACAATGGAAACCGTCTTCCATCTATTCCAGTAGTGATGCTGTCCACATGAAAGAGACATATGATAACTTAAAGCAGCTACTGAATTCCATTGAGTATAACAAGTACAGCTGGCATGTCTCTGGTGATTTGAAGCTAGTTGCCCTTTGAATGGGACTGCAGCAGGGATATACAAAATACATGGGTCTCTTATATGAGTGGAATAGCTGAGCAAGTGAATCGCACTACTTGTGGAAGGAATGGACTTGCACGCAAAATGTAGCAGTTGGAGGGAAGAATATCCAGCACCCACCTCTGGTCGAGGCTCACAAAATCCTGCTACCACCCCTTCACATTAAACTAGGTTTGATGAAGAATTTTGTGAAAGGCATGGACCGGACCTCACCAGCTTTCTGATAACTTCATGAAAAATTTCCTTGACCCAGTGAAGCAAATATTAAAGAGTCCTCAGATTGAGAGCTCTTCAACGATGACCGGTTCAAAACTTCCTGCAGGGTGATGCAAAACAAGCTTGGAATGCTTTTTGCCTAGTGTCTACAAACTTTCTTGGGACTGTTAGGGCAGAAAACAACAAGGAACTAGTAGAAGACATGCTGATGCAGTATCAGAAACTTGGCTGCAATATGTCTCTAAAGAGCCACTTCCTTCATCCCCATCTGGATTTCTTCCCTGAAAACTGTGGTATGGTTAGTGATGAGCATGGCAAATGTTTTCATCAAGATATTGTATCAATGGATCAAAGATACCAGGGAAAATGGTTCTCTACAATGCTGGCTGACTACTACTGGACACTCCCCAGAGATGCTCCTGAACAGCTGTACAAGAGAAAAGCAAAGAAATCTAAGAAGTAGTCTATGACTTGATTTTTTTACAGATATTAACTGTTGGCTTATTACTGTTGGTATGCATTTCGTGATATAAACATCAATTTATTGTAGATTACAAAAAAGTAGAGCCAAAATTAGAATTTGACTGTCATATTCGCATTGAGCACATACTATCTGATAGCAAATGACTAATTTTGTTTCAGTAACATGACTTTTGTAAAAATTTGTTTACCAGTGTTATGAAAGAGGTAAAACACCTACTTTCCCCCTTTATGATAATTTTTTTAAGTTTGGTTACAAATTCATACAATGGATCTGATTTGCCCTTCTAGGTGTTTTTGTATGTTTAGAGAATGTTTATTTTCTTAAAGTACTGACTCTTGATATGTGAAATGATAAAGAGAGCCAGTTAGGACTTTAAGCCAATTAAGTTTATGATAACCACAGTATCTATAGTTTTGGAGACATTTGTTTTGGAGTAGTATGGAGTAGTTTGTGGCATTCTAATCCTTTTTTTTTTTTTAAATAAAAAAAATCCATAAAACCAAGTTAAATTATAAACATCTTATTTTAAAGATATCAGGGATTTCAGAAACAAGAAGGACAAGAGGTATGGTAGAGAGGAATTACCTTTCATGGTTGAACTGAGGACCTGCCTTTGCTTTTCCTGTGAAGGCATTTGCTGATTTTGGTTGTGGGCTAAAAGTTTGAAATCTAGGCTTCTGGGAGCCAGAGGATTATTGCTTGGGGACAAAGAAAACAGAGAATCCACATCAAGTTGGAGACTCAAGGAATCTCAAAACTTTTTTGGTTTACTCTTCCAGGTATCTGTTGCATTTTCAAACTGCATGAGCTTGGAGAGATTTGTCCTTAAAAAAAAAAAAAAAAAGGAAATTCCTTCAGTTTCAAGGTGCTTAACTGATAAAACCTTTCACAGGCAGAGACTCCAAGAAAATGAAAGGAAAGTTCTAGAGGAAATAGTATCATTATCAGTATCAATTTATTAATAACTGCAGCTATTTCTTGCTAGGAGCATATATCCATCTGGATACATTTGAACAGTTCCCTGAGTTTAGGGATGATATCAGTCTATAATCCAATAAATTTATCAAACCACAAACTGTATTTCTAAGAATGTTCCATCCAGGCACATCATGACAAAAGTGTTAAAACCAAGGACAATGAGAAAATCACAAATGCGTCTAGAAGAAGGGAAAAGCACTCCACATAAATATTTAGCAAACATCCATCTCCCCCCACCCCCACACACACGCACACACACACTCACTCTGCTTTGCTTAAACTTCTCCTTCTGAATGCACTACTAGGACTGTCGGTACTGATTGGAGAATGAGCATCCCCTCCAAAATTATTTCATACTCTGCCCTCCCACCCACCCCAAACATATATATATATGGTTAAAGCATGAAAATAATTCTACCAGTTAGACTTAGATGCATGAATTAGAGGTGAACATTAGTAGCAAAAGAGTGAATTTGGATGTACTGAGAAGGAAAATCCAGGAATGTCACGATCTGAGGAATGGAATTTTTGCAGCATTACATTAGTGCAGTTTTATTCTGCTCATTTGGGATGTGATCATGGTTCTTCATCTTACTGGAGTAACTTCCATCTTTGAAAATCTCAGAAAGAAATGAAAATGAACAGAAACAAAATTTTAGGCAGCTTTGGAGAGAGAGTACATGCCATCTTTGAAATTAGGAAGGGTTTAGAACTTCAGATAATGAATCCTAATGAAAATTTTAGAGAGAATGGGCCTTGAGAAGAGGGTGCTATAGAAAATTTGATCCTGCTCCATTTAGAGCTATTTTAAATATCAAGATAAGCTATATAAAAAGAGTTGGCATTCATAGCACTGATAAAACTGGCATCCCTCCTTTAGGGAACAGTTGATGAAGAAACTACAATGTCCCTTTGGGAATTAATCTATGCTAAATGAATTTGGTTTCTACAATTTGTTTCCACTTACAAATAATCACTTTGGTGTATATATGTGTAAGCCTATGGTGTTGTGAAAGACAACATTGTGTAACTACTGACTTTGAATTCATTTAATTTCTTTGAAGAAAATGCAATATGCAGGCTTTACTAGAGGGTTGTTTGCATAATGATGAATTAAGATCTTGCATTCTACTTTATGAATATTAGTAACATGAATAGAGTTCTGGGAATAGGAACAATGTTCATTTTGAAAGTGCAGAATGTGATGTTTAGAATAAAAAGTGAGATGATGAGTGAGTCTCCCCATGCCCTTACTTTACCTCTGACTACATGGAGAATTCACTGTGTAAGTCGTCTTGTCAGCTCAAATACCAGTAAAGGCCGATGGCCCATTTTATTCTGTATTGTGTCCAACAGCTGATCCATATTTTTACATTTGGTATCTGGATTATGCTAGTTCTGAGAGCCCAGGCACCATTTTAGTTGAAATAATTCTGTAGTAACTACTGGAAATTCAACTCCTGTCTAAATATTTGCTTATAGATTTACAGATTTATGCAACAAAATTGTAAACTCCTTAGCTACATCCTTAAAGATAAACTTCTATGAAAATTGAATGTAAGCTTCAACATAGGTTCCTAGTTACAACCCAAACAGGGATAATGAAAAGGCAGATAATTAATTGATACATACAGGTATGTGGCATGTGTTAATTGGAAGCCAAACATTAATGATTATAAAATGGAAAAACTAGTCATAAGATCTACTCATTTTATTTAACCTAGTTTATAGAATGATGAAAGTACCTATCAGCCTCTTTATTTAAATACTTAGGTGTTCACACTATTTGTTGATAGAATCATATATAAATAAAAGATAAAAAAGATATTAAAAGATATTTGTTATATAATAATAGAGAATCTAAACAGAATGTTATATAAGGTTGTTTTAGTCTGCTCTAACTGCCACAACAAAATATCAGGGACTGGGTGGCTTAAGCAACAGAAATTTATTTCATTGTGGTTCTGGAGGCTGGAAGTCCAAGGTCAAGGGGCCAGCAGAGTTAGTTTCTGGTGAGCTCTTTCTCATTTGCTGACACTGCCTCTTTGTTCTGTCCTCACATCATCTTTTCACTGTGTGTACATAGTCCCAGTTTTCCTCCCTTTACTTATAAGGACAGCAATCCTACTAGAGTAGGATCCTGTACTTAATGATCTTATTTAATCTTAGTGAACTCCTTTGAATTCCTAACTCTAAATCAGTGAAATTGGGGGCTAGGGGTCCAACAAATGAATTTGGAGAGAGACAATTCAGTCCATACCCAGTGGTTATAAAGTATAACATCATTTATGTAAAAATTGATTTGAAAATTAAGATGTCCGAAAGAATGTTAGCCATCTGGAGGCATGTTTTTTTCCACATCGGTGATAGGATAAAATATGAGATTTTTATAGTAATGTTATTGTTATTCCTGTTTTTCCTTTTAGTTTGTCTTCAATATGCTTGTATTTTTAGTGTGACTTTAAAATGCTGTATCTCTAAGGTGATAGGGGTGATGTGTTGAGACTTTACCCCTAGGCCACCAGCATTTACTTTTTATTAATTTACTACATTCAAGAGATCAGTGTTGCAATATAGCAAACCAAGATCATATTTTCAGGAATAAGGGTGAGACTAGATGTGAATTTTTTCCAAACATCTGATGACACCATTATATGTCCTATGTTATTGTAGTATTTTTCTATTAAGAATGTTAGATTAAAGAGAAAGGGATTTGGTTGACAGATATAGAAAAGACATCACTGATTCTGTGTCCAGCAAACTCATTCTGGTTTCATAGATGTTGGTTTCAGTGAAATCTTTCTCCACTGGCAGCCCTAACACTTTGTGACAAGGAATTAATTTTATTTTTTCTTTGAAGAGGGCCAGAAATTGTGTGTAAAAGGGATAGGAGTCAGAGGTTGAGAGCTAAAAGGAGGTAATGATGTAAGAGTCTTCTTTTTCCTTTGTGTTTTGAGTTGCACTATATCAGCATGAGTCATTTTAGTCATCCATAACCAACGTTCAAGAATACATGAGATTTTTGATGCTATTTTTAAACTGGAATATCAATGATAAAGGTGGATATGTTACAATATAGGGGAGGTACACAAACCCACAAAGAGTTATTCTCAGAGTGGTCTATTTTAATAAAAATATTTTGGGAAAATGTATCATAAGTGAAAGTAAACACGGATATACTGTGACTCAGAACAAAAACTTCTCAATAAAACTTCAGAGAAAATTTGCTTTCAGGAAAAGATGTTAACTTCCACTACCAGATAATTAATAGATTGTTAAATTTATTTTTTAAAAGATACATTTATTTAAATTTCTTTTTGCATAGAAGAACTAGGGTGTAGGCCATAGGTGTGGGGGGTGAGATGATTTACCAGAGACAGAGTGGGGAGCAGAAAAGGCAGATTTACTGGAATACACTGCTCAGGGGAACAGTAGAAGAGACAGGAGAGGTCTCCTGTGCCTTATGTGGGTTAACTCCCTGGCCTGGTATAGAACTCAGACAGTAGGGGTTAGAGTGCTGAGACTTAACCTCTAGGCCACCAGGGAGGCCCAGATTATTAAATTTCTTATCCGATGCTATGGTGGAAATATTGGAGAAGAAATCTTTTAATTTATTCTATGGAGTCTCAATCGAGGTTATATATCTGAAAAGGCGAAATTAATTATTCAGGAGGAGAAAAATCTGAGCTACTGCAATGGTTTGTGACCCCCCAAAAGGTCAAAATTTACAAAAGACATGTAGTATATTTGTGTATTAATTTTTTCAGAGAATTAAGAAAAACATCTAAAATGTCTCTAGCAGGTGATAGTAATGTCAAAAAATTTAAGACACACTGATCTATTTAGGATCAGTCACTTAAGTTCATTTTTACTAGTCTTTACACTTGTTCATCTGTGGTAGATAATAAGTAGTTTGTCCTATATCAGTTTTAACCCACAATAAAGCTATGCATGATAGAGAGATCTGTAGGGGTGAATGAAAAAAAAATGATTGATATTGTTAATATAATTTTTAGAGAGTAAAGGCATTATGCATGTACATTGAGGTAAACACACACACACACAAAGAACTATAAACCATGGATTTTTTTATTGACCATAAAGTGTTTTATGATTATGATCTTAGATTTTTTTCTGATTAGAAGTTAGCAAAACAAAACCTTATGGGAAAATAGTCTATTATAACAATGCAGTGAAGTTAACATAAATGTAGAGAGAAATGCATTATCATTGCCTACTGAGCAAAAATGCATTAATATTTAATCTTCAGAGGAATGAAAACAGCTATATGTTGATGAATATACTTAATAGAAAAAAGTACTATCCAATCTATGCGGTTGCTAAACCATTTAATGAAAATAAGCTAAGGGGATGCTAGTATTGGTTTTCAAGTCATTTCACCTCTTAATTTATCCTAATTTTCTGGCATAAATGCAGCCAATGATGTTACTTCTTTTTAAAAAAAAAATCTAACCTTTGGAGGATTCTCAAAGATTAATTGCTCAATTCTGTTGCTTTTACATGCACTAGGAATGTGCAATGACTATTTTGCATGTTAAAATTTGATGACCCAAACTGTTTTGACAACCCTTTACAACTTTAGACTTAGGGGTTTAGAAATAGGCTGCTTTCCAAATTTTATCTTGAGAAATGATTTCTTTGGAAGTGATTTATTTTCTGAAGACATGATTTATAAACTTGAAGTCTTTTCCCCTCACTTGTTGGCTGCTATGCTTTGTCTTTGTCCCTCAATTTAATAGTCGATAGTATGTGATAAGGCAATGCCTCTAATTTAGTCCTTTTCCCCAGGCTGGCTCCTGTATCTATCAGTGAATTTTTATGGAATGTATTAGAAAAAGACTGAGCACCCATAGACTTGCTTATGTGTTGCTTTGCAGACACAGTTGACTTCTACTGCCCACGAGGCCCCAAATTAATGGCTGCTCAGTCAATTTAATAAAGCTCCTGGCAAAGAATACCTCCTTTATTAAAACCGTATTCTGTTCTATTTCTGCTGATAGAATGTCAAACTTTATACAAAGTTTGATTCTCTTGTATAGTGGATTGTTGATAATAGCATGCAGTTATGTGCTACTTTTTCCAAAAAGCCTGGGTAATGTGGGTCTTACTATAATCATAGTAGGCAATTACTTGACCAAATATTTTATCCTGGAATAATAAAGACCGCTAGCCTTTGGACTACAGTTGATGTGTTCTTTCTGTTTTCTAACAAAGTGACGCATATATTTTTCATTTTAATTGTGCTATACTAATACATTGTTGGTTGGGAAATTACAGATTTCTGTTTTTGAACTTTAGCAAATTTGAAATCAGGGCAGTAATGACAAGTTAAAGAGACCTTAGTTGATTTTTGAACTTATAAAAATGTTGATGCATCTTAGTCAACAATTACCATCTTTTTGCTGTGTGAATAACCTGATATTGAGTCTAACAGGATGAAATTAATCTCTCTGGATTTTAGTTTCACTAACACTAAAGAGACCTTAGTTGATGTTGGAACTTAGAAAAATATTGATTCATCTTAGCCAACAATTACCATCTTTTTGCTGTGTGAAAACTTGATATTGAGTCTAGCAGAATGAAGTTAATCTCTGGGTTTTAGTTTCACTAACACACTGTAGTAGCCTCCATGAGGAGAAAGATTGCATCAGCATTGTTCAACAGTGAAATTTTAGTATCTAGTACAACGCCAAGAACATAGTAAGGACAATAAATAGTTGTTCAGTTAAATTCAATGGAATGATGCTCTGATTGCAAATATTCTAAGGACAGTTAGCAGAGCTAATGTTGTTGTTCAAATCAGCTAAACACTTTTCAAACCTAAACACTTTAATAGCATTAAATGAGTTTTTGTGCTTTGTGATTTTATCTATTAAACTGACAATTTTTAAGAATCATATCTTTAACCTCCTTTAGCTTATTTTGCCTTATGCTTCTTGTCAGTGTCTTTTACATTCTCATTCTGAGGATGCAAGCACAGTCAAAATCCTTTTACTCAAGGAATCAGGTACATAATTTTATTTATATCAGACTAATACCTATAAATGGTTTTAAAATGATACAGAAAAGTTTATGATGAAAAACCATATATCTCTTGCCTCATCCCTACCACTTTCATCTATAGCCCCTAGGGTAACTTCTTTTAACTTATATTATTTTAGATCTAGCTGTAGATCTAAAAGCAGGAGATTTTGTTCAGAAAAACTAAATAATAAACACACCATCTTTTGGTAAAACATTCTCACCTTTTCCTTCATCTTCTCAGCACCTAGAACAGTTCTTGGTCCTCAGTAATTATTTATTAAATACATTAAATCAATATGACAAAAAATATTAGTAAAACAAAAAATGTGCTATTTTTCCCCAAAGCAGCACTAATTCCTTGAAGACAGAAAAGGCCTAGGAAGTCAGAGAACAAAATAAAATCTTCCATTAGGTGATACTGTTCTTCTGCTTCTACCTGTCTCATCACAATTTAATGGAAAGTAATTCTTTCCCTTCTACAAATGTAATTATGTAACGGGAAACAAGCGTCTCTTACAGTATTTTATGCAATGCAGTTGAACCCAACAGTATTAGCCACTGGACAGTTAAGAAAATCTAATGATTTCATTGTCGAACAAGTAATAAAACTTGCCCATCATTCTTAAAGTTATTTAAAAACTGCTCTAACCTAGTAATATACACTTAAAAATAACTTTTCATTGATTAGAAATTAAATTTTCATCTTTTATGCTGGCTTCCTAACCAACATTTTGCATTAAATATCTTATAATCCTGAAACAAGGAATGCCAAGCTAACAGTTAGCTTTTGTTTATCTTTTCAACTCCCCAATGTGTCATTTCCCAGGTTGTTTCAATGTATCTATGAACTCCCCAAATCTAATCATTAAATTCATTAAATATATTTAACAAAGACAATTTCATAGCAACAAGAAGTAAGTGTATGTTTTTGAATGCACTTGAGACAGATGAAATAACTTTTTTAAAACAGTTTTATTCTTATTGATCTGAAAATTTGTTCTTAATGTTTACTTATTATTCTGGTGTGAACTGATCCCTCCAAATAAAGAGAGGTTTTTGTTTTTTTTATTCTGATGCTCCTTTAGCATTGCTAATTTTATACTTTTTCGTAATAACTTATTTTGCTTTTTGCCCCCATCCCCAGGATTTCATTAAAGTTTACATTTATTAAGACTCCATAGTATTAAAAACTATGTACTAGATGTTGAATAAACAGTGTGTTTAAAATATAAAGAAATGGAATCAATGACCATCAGAAGGATATTCACTAATGTGAACATAATGCTAAATGCTGTGGGAAACAACCCCTCCCTGCTCTTTAGAGAGGAGAGCAAGGCAATCTGCATAGACTTGCAGTTTGAAAGCTCTAAGCCAAATCTGATGCTCAAGGATAAATCTGTCTTTTCAAGGAGTCAGAGAGAAATTTTAGCAGTGTGTAGCCAACCTTTGAAACTCTACAGTGCATTCTTGTGAAAGAGATTATATTCTGTATTGTCTTTCTCTGTGCATAGATAGCACCAATTTATCTTTAGGTAGGAACAACATAGAAGTAGAAGCCCAGAAGTCACAAATAAAACATTGGTCCTCCTAGTGTTGCATGGGGTTAATTCTCAGCACTATGAGGCTATCAGCAGTCACTGCAATATGAGTTCGAACCCCAGCCAGGGATCTAACCCACATGGTTTACAGCAGACCTCTCCTGTCTCGCCGCCTACTGATCCCCTCAGCAGTGTCTTTCAGTCAGTCATTCTGTTCTGCTCCCCACTCCGTCTCTGGTGAATCCTCTCACCACCACCACCCCCGCCCTGACCTCTGGCCTACACCCCAGCTCTTGCATACATAAATAAATAAATCTTAAAAAATAGAATAATTACATTTCTAATGTGAATAACTCCCTTTTCCTATCTCTATAAACTAAATCCAAACTTATCTTTGATGGAACAGTTCTCACAGAGTCAAGTCTGTGTGACTGCTTCCTGGCTTCAAATCATCACTTTGATTATCTAATTAATTCTGTCTTAAGTATTGAAACATTAATTCCAGTTAACACTTAACCAACTATCCAATTTTCTGAATCTGGCAAGAGGGTTCTGCTGAAATTCTCTGTGGCTAAATATCACCTTAGATCTTAACAAAGGGGAATGGGTAGAAACACAGTGGGTTTGTTAGTGCTTGAAGCTGTATAATTTCCCTTTGCATCCAAATATCATCTGGAGTTTGTTGCAAATCCTAAAACCTAATGCCATTTAACTTCAACATAGCTGGGTAGAATTACTTTCATATGCTAAACAATTAACATCTGAAATTTCTGTTTAATGTGGGGAAAATATCTCCCTTATTTGGTTGAATCTCAAAGTTAACAATTTTATTTTTCAGTTCATGTATTTCCAGCTTGTACATCACATCCACACATGTGAAGGCTTAGGATATGGAGAAGCAGAAAACCTTACAGAAAAAAGGATATTTTGATAAACTGTCTAATCCTGTTTAGCCGTACCTCCTAAAATGGATTTTAAAGTCACCATGTAATTATAAGTGGAGTCCAAGTTAGTGCAAGAATGGGAAATGCCGGCAAGGAGTTGCTGCACTTGGGTGTGTTCTCTAGGAGGCTCTAAACAATGCACTGCTTCAATTTTTGGAACATGTTGAAAAGCAGTATCACAGTCTGAATTTTTCTATGAGTTACTGTGGCTTTTCAACTCATGCCTTCCATGCTAGTCTGACAAAGGAAGGAGCATTCAGTGCAGATTGATAAAACATGGGCTAGAAAAACAGATAGCAGAAACCCCAAAAGCAGCTCAAAGAGTCAGAGTGACAATTCAAACAAGCTTCTTGCTGCCTGTGGGGTATCTGTAACAAAGGGTATATATCTGTGCCATCCCATAGAAACTCCAGCCAATTTAATATTACTGTTGAGTCTAAAAATATGTAGTTAAGGATGTGATAACATAAACCAAAAGAAAACATGGGCAACAAAAGTATGGTTTAAATACTCTGACATGCTCTGTGTTTCGGTTGCTTTCATGGGAGTTATTGGGATCTCATATTACCAAAAATTAAGTATTGGGCTTATGCAGGTTCCAAACTTTGATCTCATAACACTGTAGAGGAAATTCTCTGTGGCTCCCAGTTTTAAAACAGAACTGGCGGGGCCTTCCTGGTAGCGAAAGGGGTGAAGTCTCAGTCTATGAAGCTATCAGCACCCACTGCAACATGAAGTTTGAACCCTAGCCAGGGAGCTTCCCACATGGTGCAGCAGACCTCTCCTGTTTTGCCCACTGCTCCCCTCAGCAGTGTATTTCGGTAGATCTGCCTGTTCTACTCCCCACTCTCTCTCTGGTGAATCTGCTCAACCCCTCCACCTCTGGCCTACACCCCAGCTTGTATGCATAAATAAATACATATTTAAAAAAAAAAAAAACTAAAACAGAACTGGCATGTTAGGGCCAAAATGAGGGTTAATAAGATTTGCCAGTTCTTACACATTATAACTACCTGAGGCCAGGTATGCATTGCCTGTGAGGTAGTATTTCACATATATTTGCAAATCCGAGCTCTTACTATAAATAATGATAGAAATAACATGTTATAATTCAGGAAATAAAGCATGACAATATGGAGGGGTGACGTTGTATACTCAAGAAACTTTCCAGTCAGTCTGTCATTGAACCATGAGTATTACCCAAGTCCTTGACTTCTCTGGTTCAGTCACTGTTTACATGATACTGTAAATATCTCACCATATTATTTTGCTGAAAAATTAATTTAGGTTATTCCAGGTACTGTGGTCAGAACTCTATAGCAAGTGAGGCAAAGTCCCTGTCCTCAGGAGGGCATCAAAAGGTCAAATAAAGGAACATGAACCTTGAATCATACATATTTAAATATAAATTCTAACTCTAAAGCTTTGAGACCTTATCAAGTGACTCATTCATCTTTACTTTAGTTTTCTTGACTCGTTTTTACAAGAAGCATGCCAATGTGTTTCATATAGATTGTTTTAAAGATCAGAAATACCATATATTAGAAAAGTTTTATCAGTGTCTGTATGCAGTAGCTCTTCAATGAATATCTTCTCATATTCTCAATGGAAATTATGACAAGTAATTTGCTGTAAATCCAGGAAGAATGAAATGAATGCCATAGGCACCCTGAGTGCTATGGACATTTAACACACATAAAGGTACATATGGTGAATGTTATTAGATAGATACAACTTCTTTCAAAATCAAAGACATTGTAGAACTAAAACAAGCTTATTTCTAGCCCTGCACACTTTTTTTTTAAAGATTTATTTATTTATACATACAAGTTGGGGTACAGGCCAGAGGCCCTCTAGCCCTCCACACTTATACAGAATTTCCTGTCTGTATCTAAGGACCTGGGCTCTTTCACTTGTCATTATTTCCTGTTCTTATTTCCTTTCTATGAGTTATACATAATGGACAATCAATCTCATTTCTTGAGCTCCATGAAAACTGCCTTTGCTTCGTAAGGATTTATTGGGACATTTAAAAAAATATGACTGATACCATTTGATTCAGTCCTCTTATCATTCTCTGTGCACTACTGTTTTCAATATGTAGATGTAGTTGCTACTATTATATTATAGAGAAATTTCTGTGCTATTAATATGTTCATGAATATGAATTTATTTCTAAGAGCAAGCTAGATGTATAGGGAAAAATCCCTCTAGTGCCTTTTAGAGCTTTTTATTTTATTAAAAAAGCTGCTGGTGTCCGATGAATGACTTAAATGGTGCATTAAGCATTTATTGTATTTTTCTACTTCTAATGTTCTTTTTTGCCTTATTGTTCATTACTAAAAATATTTGCATGAATACAAAAAATAATTTATGATATGTATCTATTGATATCTCTATTGATGAGACATTATGATTATATCTTTCTTTACTTTTAGAAACATAGGTTCAAATAGGTAAAGGAAATTATTTATAATCATTTCTTTGATGCTTTGGTCTGTTAAATTCAATATTTGACACTCACAAGCTGTTCTGTTTTCTCTTTTTCTGTGTGTGAGTCATACTTCTCTTTTGGAGTCATACTTCTCTTTTGCACTCAGAGAGTGCAGCCATAGCCTTATGTTTAGGTACTCTGAAATCACAGTGATTTCAACAAGGCTCTTTTGTCTCTTTTCTGACACTACTACTCTTGGTATCATGACTAAGACCGAGATCAAGACCAAATTATCACTAAATTTTCAGCTGAATCCCAGGGTTATAAATTGCTTTAGTCTGATCCAATGTAAATTCAGATCCCTTTGCAGGGGAAGTTTTGAAATCAGTCTTTGTTTTTTCTTTAAGAGAGATCTTCTCAATTGTCATTTTCCCTGATTTTCTCTGGTTCAACTAGGTGACCTATTATTTAGTTTGTTGCCATCACAGAACTACAAGAATCCTTCTAATTTCTTAATACCAAAATATTCATTGCCCTTAATAATACTCTTTGATTTGAACTTTCCTGTACTCTTTTAAACCAAGTCATTTGTCAAAGAACTTTAGAGATATCTGTTCTTATGGACTACCTCTTCAATAGAAAAAAATATCTGATCTACTTTTTTTTTTAAATTTATTTACAAGAGCTGGGGTGTAGGCCAGAAGTGTGGGGTTTGAGAGGATTCACCAGCGACACAGTGGGAAGCAGAATAGACAGATTGACTGAAATACGCTGCCGAGGGGAACAGTGGACGAGACAGTAGAGGTCTGCTGTGCCATGTGGGTTAGCTCCCTGGTGAGTGAGGGATCAAACTTTTGCTGCGGTGGTTGCAGGTAGTCTCATAATGCTGAGACTTAACCACTTGCGCCACCATGGAGGCCCGGAGGCCCTGATCTACTCAAGACAGATGGAGACAAGAGTGATGCCCTTATGAGTAGGACGTTGGGTAGTGCCAGTAGCCTCTGGTTTCCTTGGCTTGACGTTCCTGGCATTGATTCTGTGCCCTATGAATGAGATGGGTTTTTGGCTATTGAAGTTCCAGTATTGTTGCCTGGGGAAGTATCCATCCCATGGGTGGGCCTGGATGGAGAAAGGGACCACCTAATCTCTTGACTATACTCATGAGAGATTTAATGAGAAATGCTAGTTGTTTGTTCCTATCTGTGAGCTATCACACCATTGGAGTGGGAACTGAGGGAAAGTTCTGTCTTCTTGGCTACATCCATCAGGAGTGGAATGCCCATGCTTGGCAGGAAAGAATGGGAGAGGAAGGAGATCATAGCATAGTCTCTGTTCTTACTGAGATCTAGTAGATTTTCAAAAAAGTTTCTTCACATGTTGTGTGCTATAAGGAAAAGTTCCAGAGACTTTAAATGGCTGTTATTGCCATTTTAAAAATGTTTTTACCAGTTATGACAATTTTACTGGTGGGTCAGGTTTATGGAAATCCTCAGGCTGCTATTTTAGAAGTAGTAGTTTCATTTTATAAATACATAATTTTAAAATTTTAGGACTTGAGTTATAGATCTTTGAGAGATTTTATTAAAGGCAGTGTTATTAGATCCCTTCCTACTAATTTTGGACTCAACAGTACAGACATGAGATTCCCTCTTAATTTATAGGAGCCCAAAATTGCAAATTTTGCTGAAGCCAATTTTAAATAAGCTTTCTTATCAAGCAAATGTAAGGGTCATAATTGATCCTGTGAAATATACAATTGACTCTATGAGTAGCATGTGTCCATTACTGTAGTCCCAGCAGTAAGTATACTGTATGATGTTAGAACTTAGAGATGTTACAAAGATACAGATAGTAATTCTTAATTACTTCAAGGACATTATTTCAATATCTTCTGACTTTTTTTTTTTTTAATTACTACTTTACTTTCTGGAACTACAACATCCTCCAGCTTCCTCTTGTGTACTTACCACCCTAGTCCTAAAACAAGTCGTTTTTCTAAGAAGCCCTGGTCCCTTTCACTGGAATGTGGTATTAGAAACCAAGCTCTGGATTCTAGTTGTGTTCATTGCTACTATGCTCACTGTTTAAGTTCCTCTCAACTGACAGATCAAGGCTACATAGTGTGTGTCACTCTTTTTTAGAAAACATTTTATGCCTTATAGGGAAAAGTAATATTTATCAAGATCTTGGTTCATATTCCTTCCTGATTGTGAGAATAATTGTACATTAAGGTCATTCTGAAATGGAGTTTTACTGTGTAATCTATTTGGTTTTCTCTTACCCATTATATTTATCCACAGATTCAGTTATTTTTTTTTGATAAATTAATTACTTTTGTCTCCAAATCTATGTGGGAAGCCAAAGGTGGGAAATATCCTTGTTCTACTATTTCTTTTTTAAAAAATAACTCACAGTTCTTTTTCTCAAATGCTGGATGTTTAGCAGTCAATCTACATGTTTCTCTTTAACAGTGATAGTAGAAAATAAAAATTTACAAATGAGTTACCTGCAAATGATGATATAACAGAAGAAAGGGTAATTGGAGCCAGAGAAAATAAAGACAAGGGCTTGTAAGTAGTAGCTATTTTCATTCTTGATTAGACATAAACCATAATAGCAAATATAGGCGACTCTGCAGTAATTAGAAGTACATTTTTCAGTGATAACATCAGAACTATGGTATACATAAATGTCAAACTTTGGAGGGAAGAAAGAAAAATACTGGTGGCCAAGATAGACTCTTGCTATATATTGCAGTAGTGCTGAAGAGTCACTTCTTGCATTGGAAAATCAGTTGGATCATATGCCAAGGAATTGAAGAGAAAACCCCAATAAAATGATTATTTAAAGTTATACCTGTGTTATGTTCTTTCCATTTGCCTTAGAAAATTTATTTTCATTTTGGGGATAAAAATTAAGTTATATAGATATTTACAATGTTAAGGTCAGAAAACTCAAAGCTAGATTAGTAGCTTTTCAAATTGGAATCAAAGCTAACTTAGCTTTCCAGTTGTTTGCTTATGGGCTGTACATATAAATCACTATATGTAAGGATGGTTTCTCAACCATCACAAATGTATCTTCAGGATACTTCTTGAACTGAATTTAAATAGAAAAGTATTTAAAAAAAAAACAAAAATAAATCAGTTTCTTGATGAATCAAATTTCCATTTTTGGCTTTTAAAATTCCAGCTGAAAGGTCTTCTAATGAAGATGACACCTTATCAATTATGATGGCCTCTTTTTCAGTTTCCAAGTTATTGAGCTTCAGTGAGTGCATCCAAAGTGAAATCAGTGGTTTCATGAGGGCTATTAATATTTGTATTTAATGACTTCTCTTTAAACATCAAATTGAATTTTTCCAAATGACTTTCAATTAGAGGGTCAATGACTACATCTGTAAAATTCCAGGGTCTCTGAGAGTACAACCAGTTCCTGAACTAACAAGATACAGCAACTCTGTGTAGTGTTTGCGATGTGTGATGATCTTGTATCTCATCTTACGCAAAGTGGTTAAGTTGGGTACTGAGAGAAAAAAAAATCCTTAAAATCATTTAAAAACATATTTTATCCTTAAAGTTAGTTACTGTAATGACTTTTCCTGCTTTTGTACTGATAAACATTAGCATATGTTTTAAACATGCATGAGCTGAGGAGAGGATCAGTGAGAACTAATTCAAAACCCTCCATAACATACCCCATATTACATGTATTGTAACATACTTATACAACTATAATTCAAAGTAAATTTATTATTCCTATTTTACAGTTAAAGAAACTGAGAGAAGTTAAAAATAATTCATCGATAGCTCTGTAATGGTCCCAATACCTGTTCACTTTCCACTCTGTGACAGTGATAACTTAGCCTAACTCAAGAGTTTTATTCCACATTATCAGCAAATAGAAAACATTTCAGAGTTTCCCATAGAGTGATTGCCTTTCTTTTCAACCTCATGAAAAGTGATGGAGACAAATAAAGATGATTAATAATACAAGGGAACAAAATTACTAGAATAACACCTTTAATTTCTTGTGCATTTTGTTTTAAAACCTTATTTAGGGAGCCATAAAATAAAACTTCATTAGAATAGAACTGCTAAGCTACTGTGTTTTAGCAAATGAAAAAAAGCAGTAACCAGTTTTTAAAAATCATAGATCCTTTTATAAGAACTTTGTTTTCTTTAAAGATTTATTTTATTTATTTATGTATACAAGAGCTGGGGTGTAGGCCAGAGGTGCAGGGCTGGGCCGGGTGGGGAGGGCGTTGCTGCGAGAGGATTCACCAGGGACAGAGTGGGGAAGTGAAGTGGTGGATTGGCTGAAATACACTGCTGAGGGGAGCAGTGGGTGAGACAGGAGAGGTCTGCTGCGTCAAGTGTTAGCTCCCTGGCCTGAGGTCAAACTCAAACTGCAATGGCTGCAATGGCTTTATAGTGCTGAGACTTGACCCCTTGGGCTACCAGGGAGGCCCCTTCTTTGCTTTTTTTTTTTTAACTGCTACAAATTTACCTTAATATGTGAATCAGTTTAGCACTGAAGACTAGAACTAACTTATATTTAGGTAATTCAGTGAGGACAAGTTTGTTTTGGGGAAGCTTGTTCATAATAAATACTCTGTATTGTTAAGAGAAACAATTTCTCTATATTTGGACTGAAATGGTATAACTGAAATGGTATAACTATTACCTAATAAATGAATCTTTCTTAATAAGGACACGAGCAGCAACTGCCTGGTGAACAACATTATGGTTGAGGAAAAACTATTGCAAAGATGAGTGAAATTATAGAGCTCAAGAGTATGGATAGGCTTATCAGGGTAACTTGGGGCAATACAACCTGGCAGAGTAAATGATCACTTGACATTTGTCTACTGAACAATGGGGAAGGCTAGCATTAAGGAGAAGGTTAAAGGGAAAGGGTTCCCAAGAAATCCAATGTAAGAGAAACTCCTGACAAAGAGAATTATAAAAGATTCCTAAGATTTTTAACTCTAGATAGCTGCCTGTAATTTTCAAAATAATTGATGAGTTTAAACATTTTTCAGGACCAGGTAAAAACTGATATTTAGAATTAAAATCTTGTAATTGCAAACATAAGGAACTCACCAAAAATGCCAGAGATAGGGAGAGCATTTGACAAAACTAACCCCTTTTAGTGTAACCTTAATTTTGAAATATTCTCCCAGAAACGTGGTTAAACTTTTCTCTTTACCTCATAACTTTGATAGTCTACACAGAGAGAAAGACTTGTGTTAGTAGCAAAGAACATTGGAACCTTATCAACTGTACACAGATTTTCTTGAAAGAATATCCTCATAACAGGATCTGTTTGCAACAACCCTCATTCATTTGAAATTTAATTGGTAGGAATAGAGCTTGTGGAATTAAACTGTTTTGATTATAATTCATGTGTCATCATTTGGACAAATTATTAACTTTCTTTGCCTCCATTCCTCATAAGTAAAATGGTATAATTATAATTCTTAACTCATAAAATTGTGGGAAGGTTTATAAGAAATACGTGTATCGTGCTTGACATATAATTAACAGTCATTTTAAGTGAGCTATAATTATTGTTGATATTATTATGTTATTACACCCTTTACTCAAAGGAAATACTAAATGCAATCTGAAAGATCTGGGCTAAAATTATGACTCTGTCACCTAATAATACAATGACCATGACAAGGACTTCACCTCTTTGGCTAAAATTTCTTCATGAATAAAATGGTGATTAGGAATAACCTATTACACAGGGTTGTCAAAATGCTAATGGACTTAAGACATTTAACACTGTGCCTGTCATGTAGTGAAGAATTCAAACTGGTAGCAATTACTGCAGTAGTTATCTTTCTCAGACAGATAGATATCTTTCTTGCCTACTTTTGAACACTTAAAATGAAAGCAGTAACTCAGCACAGAGAAAGTTCCTTGATCCTTTGGCACTTTCTACAGTCAAGAAAAAAGAGTTTTTAAAATAAGGAACCCTGAAATTCTTATATCTTCTCTTGCTTTTGCTCTTGTTCTCTTTTTCTACACCGAGAATCAAAAAAAAAAAAATTGAAAAATTCTAGGATGTAATACTTAGAGGTCATGACATCTCTGTTCCACATATTGTCATTTTTTTTTCTTTGTGAATAGAAACCCCATTTTCTGATTTTCACTATGTCCTCAGCAATCTCATTCTCTCTCTTCCTATCACTCTCCAAACCCTCTTCTCAGAACTCTTCTCTATGCTATATTGAAGTAACACTGGATGAAAGTAAAAAATTTTGGACCTCTCAAAGATTTATGTATTCAAAAAGAATTAAAATGTTAAGCCTAAGGGAAAAAAAATAACTATAATTCAACGAAGAGATGGGAATTCAACTATATAGTTACAAGTGGGAGGTACCAGGATTTTATAGTCATCCCTGAAAATTAAATCTATATATAAAGCTCAGTCTACCCAATAGAGTATGATAAAAAAAAAAAAAAATAGGAAGTGCATCATAGGAATAATTTAAATGGCCAGAGAATACACCAAATGCTTTATGACCTGCTTCATTTAATCTTTTCTGGTCTCTATTTGCTTTCCTGGCAGCCTGAATCCTAGATTTGAATTTTATATCCACATGCTAAATATAAGCAAGTCAAACAAATCACATAATTCTCAGTTTCTTTACCCATGAAATGTTTTGTTATGGTGTTTTTTTTGTAAGTGTGAGTAAATGATTGAATGTCTATGAAAACACTTTTCAAATGTTAACTCAGTAAATAGAACAATGCTTTTTTGATCTTATTCAGGAATTATATATCTAAACCTTCTCCTTTCTACTTCTTAAACATTAAATTCTTAGCCACTCTGGTAGAAAATTAAGAAAGCTTGTTTTTAAAAGCAGTATGTAAAAATAATTTCTGATTCCAAAGATCAAACTAATGTTAACAGTTGGGGCTGATGTCTTACTTGAAAATATGTTGCTGTAAGATGTGTGACCTCCTCCTTTCTTTAAAAAAAAAAAAATGGTATATTTTCAATCATTCCATTTTCAGTGATTCAGTGATCCTACTATAGAGAGACAGCTGAAAGTTGAAAAGAAGCTCCTCTAGAGAATTGAGGAAGTGGTCTACAGAAGTAGAGGTTCTTTTGCATTTAACTTCCTCTGAACTGTCAAGTCCTTTGTCATTGTTTTTTTCACCAGGTTTTCATTGTTGATATATTATTTTACTTTAGGCTTATTGTCAGGGAAGAGTAGTCCTCAATGGGTTATCCTCAATGTATATGGCTAATGAAGGAATGGTGTGTTTTCTTGACTTCTCAATGGAATTTGTCTTTACAGAATGCTTAATTTTAAATTTTACACAAAGAAGATGCTTTTGAATGTAACTGCCTTTGATAGAGGCATTAATGTGATAATCAAGTTAAAACGACAATCAGTCTTAATGGAATTTCCTATTCTTCCTTTTCCTGTCATAAATAATAATTACCCACTTGTTATTTAAATTTATCTCTCTTATACCATCCAGGTGTGGTATAAAGTTTTGAAGCCAGGCACGCAGTACTGTTAGGGATCATAAATTACCCAGTCATGATCTTTCTTTAGCAAATGAGGGAAATGTTGCTCAGAAAAGCTAAGGGATGGCTTTAGCTAAGGTCACATAGATGTGTGTTGTTACAAATCCATGCAGCAATGCCTCAGCATTCCCATTTTAGCATCTCCTGTGGTCTCTCCTTTGGATCACATCCTTTCTTTTTTAGTCATTGTCTGATATAGTCGTCAAGTTCCCTGGATGTGCAAGTACTCTCAGATGGTGTGTCTCACTCACATTTTCCATCCTCGATCTATGCCAACATGTATTTGTCCCTTGTTTTCTTGATGTATTATTTAATTGTAAGGAATTAATAATGACTGATGTTGGATTGACATACTATTAGGGTTGCCAGATAACATGTGTTTTAATTTTATGGCCTAAAGACCCAAACATGCCTCTAACTGACTTAAAATATTAATTCTCTGAGACTATTTGGGTAGCTTGCAAGTACTGTTCTCTATTGTTTTTGTTTCTTCCAGCAACTTGTAGAGTTATATACAGGTTTCTAAGCTACAATGAAAAAGATTCTGCATTTACTCCATTTCCAATGTTCAATAAAATGCATGACCTTATTCATAAGTGATTTTTTAAATTTCATTATCAGTGAAACATAATCAAATCTTGAAAAAGCAATCAAAGCCCTGAATTAATTAAAATGAACCCCACTTAGGCTGTAAGCAGTAAGGAAGTGTATCCAATAAACACATTTTCCTTTATAACTTGCCTCTTAATTCTTTTTCAAAATAAGTTAGTGGAAAACAGTAGCTCAAGGCAGAAAAGCAAAAGTAAGCATTCTTCAGTGAAAAGGAAGAGATAAAATACAATTAATAAATATTGAGGAAGATCAAAGTAATACATTTAGAGAAAGTTTTTGTTCAGTGTAAAGTTCAAGGTATGCACTTATAACCAAGATAGATAATAACCAATGGAGGCAATACATTGTTGTGTGTGTGTTTTTTTAATATTACATTTTATATTATCAAAGTGAAGTGTGGAGGTGGGACGTTCATTCCTGCTAGACCATGTCAGGCTTCCCCGCCCTGGTATTAGCAGGCACCATGTGGGGGAACTGTATTTCTACCCCTGCCTGGTAGTAATGAGGTGCCCTTTTACTTTCTTGGTAAGGTGGTGACAGAGATCCAGTGAAGAATCAGGACTCTCACCATTGTCCAGAAATAATGAGATCATCGACGTGGTGTTGAAGGAGATCACATAGGTAGCTAAAATCCCACTGCTGCCCATGAATATCAAGGAGTTTCTCTTCTCAGGTGTCACTGGAGTCCAAATGGGAAACCTGAATTTAACACCACGGGGTAGTAAGAAGGTTGCAATCCCCTTCCCCTGCTAGACAAATGTCAGAGAAATCTGGCAAAAGAGATAGCTTAAATAAGATCTAGAGTACATAATCTAATATAAAAGTGTCTAGCTTATAATGGAAAATGACTACTGTATGAAAAAGACAATTAATAGATGCCAACCCCAAAGTAATAGATACTAACATTATCTGACAAAGATTTGATAGCAGCCATGATAAAAAATGGATCAATAAGTACTTATGAAAATGATTGAAAGAAATAAAATTATAGATTCAGCAGATAAATAGAAATTTTCAGTATAGAATAGAAGATATAGTGGAAAGCCAAATGAAAAGAACAATAGGAAATAAAAGCTTAATAGATAAGCTTAACAGCAGAAAGGAGGGACCAGAGGAATGAATCAGAAAACTATAAGCAAAAATCAGTAAAAATTGTCCAAAATTGACAAAAATGAGAAACAATAGAAAAATTAACTGAGCCTTAAGACATACAGGACTATAACAAATGACTGAACACGTTAAAATTTTAAATGTTTAATTTGTTAATTAAAACCATAATGTGATATCATTATACACTAATCAGAAGGGTTAAAATAAAAATATTAATATCAGTAAATGCTGGAGGGAATGTAGAGAAACTGAATCACTTAATATTTGCTGGTGGGGATATAAAACAGTACAGTTTTAAAAGCAGTTTGAAAGTTTCTCAAAAGCTGAATGTGCAACTATTCAGCAATTACAGTGCTGGACATTTATCTCAGAGAAATGAAGATTTATGGTCAAAAACTTATACTTGAAAGATTGTAGTTCTATTTTTCTTAAAAACTAAAATCTGGGACCTTCATAAATAAATGCTCTTCAACTGATGAATTAAACTAGTGCTTTCAAATTGTGGTTTGTTATTCAATGATAAAATATGTTGACATATGCAAAAATGCAACAGTCTGGATGGATCTCCAGAGAAGTATGCTGAGTGGAAAACCCAATTTCAAAAGTTTATATACTATAAGATTTTATTTATATAAAGTTCTTGAAAGGACAAAATCAGGAATGAAAAACAGATTAGTGTTTGATATGAATTAAGAAGGTGGCTGGAAATTGTTATGTGTATTAAAAAACACAAATAGTCCTTGTGGTCATGGAATGTTCTGTATCTTGAATATCAGTATCCTGGTTGTGATATTGTAGTACAGATTTACAAGATATTACAACTGGGGGATAAAGGATATACATGATCCCTAGCTACTCTTTCTTATAGCTTTATGTGAATATACAATTATCTAAACAAAAAATTAATTAAAAAATTATATGCTTTTATATATTGGTATAAATGAAGTATATAGATAAATTCATATACATGAAATTCAGAATTATTTGTATATATATCTATATATATATAGTGTGTGTGTGTGTGTGAGTGTGTGTAAATCAAAGCAATACGAATAAACAATTTTAGATAGGTAGTGTATTTTCCTCTCAGAACTTGCATATGAGAATTGGCCAGATTGAGGCAATTAATGACTTAATAAGCCTTATAATACTGCAGTCCTCTGAGTCCTACTCACTCATTTCTGTGAATTACTGGTATTGAAATTTTTAATGTTTGTATCATGTGTGTAAAGAAAGAAATTAGATGTTCAAAATTGATCAGTGGTTCTGAAAGCATGGTCCAAAGACCCCCACCCCGCCTCGCCAACCCAGGTTCCTAGACTATTTTGAGATGTTCCACCTCAAAACTATTTTTATCAATGTTATTTTCCTTCTTCCCTATGCTGACCTTTACACTGATCATGGATGAAATTGAAGAAAGTACCAGGACAGTAGCACAAAAGTTTACCGTTAGTCATTACAATCTTCACTGCTGTGAATTCATGGTAGTCAAAATGCCAGTTGAACTTAAGAAAGCCCATAATAAAGCAGTAAATATTATGGATTATATTATGGATTTTATTATATTTCAATCCTTATGTAGATGCTGTTTTTATTATTCCCTTTGATGAAATAATAAGTATGCATAGACCACCCTGATGCATACCAAAGTATAATGGTTATCTCTAACAAAAGCACCTGTATGATTCTTTGAGCCCTGAGTTGAACAAGCTGCTTTTTACTTGAAACACCGTTTTACTTGAAAGAACAATTTACACACAAATTACAGTTATTTACACTTGCTACCTGGCAGACATTTTCTTTACAATAAACAAGTCTGTCACTGCAAGGAAAACAAATGACACCATTTGTTGCCAATGATAAAATTTATGATTTCAAGTAAAAATTAGAATTTGGAAAACTTGAATTATCTCTGTGTGTTGGCATTTAATACTTAAGTTTTCTGATGAGATTGGTAGTGATTATAACTCTTGTGATTTTTAGTGAGATCTGTATAATTTACAAATTGTTGAGGTGGTAAAATAAAATTAGTCATCAACAAAACAACCATACAAACTGCAAGAGAGATCAGTGGATTTTAGTGTAACTGAGTGTGAAACATTAATTGATTTTACATTGCAAGTAGTCTTTAAGAAATTATGGTTTGTTTAGTTTTGGTGTGGTATCAAAGAATTGAGAGAAGTATCTGAAAAAGCTATTAAAATAATCTTCCCTTTTCTAACTATATATCTGTTGAGAAATAGAATGTTATCTACTTTAAACAGGACAATTGTATATTGCAATAGATTGAATGTAGCAGTTAATAAGAGTGTGGTCACTTTTAATTAGGCCAGACATTAGGACAGTTTGAAGAAATGTGAAACAATATCACTTTTCTCACTAATTTTTTTAAAAGTGCACTCATTTTTATAAAAATAGGTCTTTTTTATTAGTAGTGAATTTGTCACTATTCTTAAAAATATTGCAAAATTTTCTTAGATTTGATTTCTTACATAGAATAAATATAAATATAACCCACCTTTAAAAAGAATATTTGGGGTCTTCTATAATTTTGAAGAGTGCAAAGGACCCTGAACCAAAGGTTTGAGAACTACTGAGATAGATCATTGCTGCCGATGGTTAAAATAGTTTGGAACACAGACATCTCTATCCTTGTGATGATATTGTTTATTTAAAACATGTTATCTTTCAAATAATTAAATAACTGGTAAGGTATCTATATTCAACCCACATGTGGGGCATAAATTTCCAAAGCTACACAAAATAAATTGTTGTTATTTTTTTTTTTTCCAGCTAATCTTCCAGGTTTCATGGGCTGTAATTTACTTTCTTCCTTTTTGTGTTTTTTAAATTTGGAAACCTTCAAATGTACTTGAATGTAAAGTGGGTAGTGCAAGAAACCTTTATGTACTTATCTAGCTAAAAGAAGTATGCATTTTTGCCATTCTTGGTTCAATTATCACTTCTCTTTTTTTTTGTATTACTTAAAAGAAAATTCTAGACATCACATCGTTTCACTCATAAATGTTTTTGTGCTCCTAGCAGATAAAGGATAGTTAAAAATGTATTTTTAAAAATTTAATTCAAATATAACATTATAGATTTTCTACTTGTTGATTTTAGTTTGTTTTTTCTTATAATAAAAAACCTGGTTTCTAACAACATTAATATGATCAATTACTTATTTGATTCTTCTATAACTAAATGTATATATACATGTTAATATTTAATATTCCAACTAAGAAAAAGATTGCTGAATGCATGTCTTTTTGACATTGGGATGTACCCCAAGGAATTGAGTGACTGGGTAAATGCTCATGAAAATGACAGAAAGAGTAAATGGAGGGGAAAAGTTAAGGTAGATGAGATTTAATGAAGAGATTCAATGAGGAGTTAAATAAGAGGGATTGTGTAAACTTCAACAGAGTTACTAATAAAATTTGAAAGGAGATATGAACATAATATACAAAGTTAGATGCAACCCAATGGATAAGGAACATTAGTGTTAACCTTAACCCTCCAAGTACTTTTCATTTTGAGTCATTCTTTCTATAGGTTTATTTTTGACAGAAATCTTGAATAATTTTTACCAGAGAAATAAAGATAATCTATATTTTCTGATTGACAAAAACCTGGAATTATGACATTTAGATTTTAGGTACAAATTGGAAAATAGTGGTATTATTTGCAGCTGCATAGATTAATTGGTTTTTATTTCACCAAAAGTAGAACTATCTCAGTGTATTATCTTAATAAGTCAAATGGTGATAAACAGTGAGAATTAACTGTGGTTGTGTAACTTATTTTCCAATGGTCACTAGATTATATATTTATTGTTATAAATTATATGCTTATAATATTCCCCAAATCTGTTCTACTGATCCTTTGATGACTTATTCCACCAGGGGAATTCTGCTGAAGTATCCTATCAAGGGCTCAGTTTTTCTTGACAAGTTTCATTCCTGCCTTGGTTGGTACTAAATTTTTCTTTGCATATTATGTCAGGTTTTTTTCCTATAAAAGAATAGATAGCAAATATTTTAGATTTGAGGGACTATACCACTTTGTGCACTGCTGTTGCAGTGCAAAAGTGCACAAATGAATGATTGTGGTAGTGTGTTCATAAAACTTTATTTATAAAATCATTTGGCAGCAACACTCACATCCCAGGAGTAACCTGACCTCTGCAAATGTTACTAAATCTTAGCTTACTCTACTCCTGAGCTTATACAAGTCCAAAATCTTAAAACAAGGAAACTCCTATAGTTAATCCCTTGAACAAGTTAGAAGTCTATTTCTCTCTCATATACATTCTACAGTTCCAGGAAAGAAAGGATATCTTGACAGTCTTAACCTTTGGCTTTCATCACTAAGTCTAGTGATGCTGTTCACTTGAGATCTCGTAATCTCTCAGCCACCAGAAAGTGGGAAAAGGATTCATGGATATGTAGATTCCTCTTTAGAGTCTCAGTATAAATTAATATACATAATACCTGTTCATTTATCATTTACCAGTTCTTATCATTTACTAAATCAAGTATTAAAAGAGAATGAGAAATAGTTTCCAGCTAGTCATCCATGTATCCAGCTAATACTTAAAATTCTATTATTAAAGAAGGCTCAAGTAAATTTAGTTGGTCAAGTAGGAGCATTTATGGAATTATTTTAAAAAAGAATGAAGGTTTAATGTTGATGAGAGGAAAGTCCTTTGAGAAATGTGTTGTATTTGTAAAATGCAAAATTCTTTGAGTCACTGATAAGTTGATTTTTTACTCATTCCTATATTTTTAGGATATCATAATAATCACTTGCAGTTTCTCTTAGGAGCTAGCTCAGCATCTAGCAATGATGCACAATACAACATATTAAAGTCCAAAGAAATAATACATTGATAAAAAGCACACAGATTTAACTTAAAGGGAAGAAAACTCCCAATACCAGAAATAAAAGGGAACAGAGAATGAGAAAAATAAATCAATATGGTAGTAGATGGAATTATTAAATTTGGATTAAGGCCCTTGGGACTTAGGCATGTTTTGTAAACAGAATATATTTGACTTGTGAATATATTTGTGTGTGTATGTGTTTGTGACTTTGCCAATTTATGTCTTTTGATTGGTGTAGTTATGCCATTTAACTTTAAGGTAACTTGATATATTAGAGCTCAACACTGCAGTTTGATTATTTATTATTTGTTTCTTCTAGTTTTAATTCTTCTCATTCTTTTTCTGCTTTTCTGTGGATTATGGAATAGAATTAAATTCTAATGTTCAATCTTTATTTATAGTGCTTTTGAGTTTATCTTTTTGTACTGTGATATAGACATTACAGTGTGCTACATGTTTTATCTCAGTCCATTGGTATCAACATTTTATGAAATGTGGAAACCTCACTTCCATTTCTTTTTGAATAATTTCATTTTTGCTGTAAAGAACTTCCTCTAGTCAACTTGTTACCAGTAGGTTGGCTAGCAACAAATTTTTCTCATGAAATACTATCATCTGAACATATTTTTATTCCTTATCTATGAAGGATAGTTTCACCCAATGTGTGGATGACAGTTCTTGCACATCAGCTCTTGAAAAAAGATTGTGTAATTTCCTTTTGGTTCTTTGGCTTCCACAAAGGAATCCTCTAATTCAAACTGGTGTTCCCCTATAGGTAATCCATCATTCTTCTTTTGACTTCTTTCACAACGTTTCCATCTAAAGAAATTTTATTGTGATTGATGTTGGCATGGGTTTCTTAGGTTTTTCTTGTTTGGTATTTACTTAGCTTCTTGAATCTGTAGTTTTTTTGTTTGTTTGTTTGTTTGTTTGTTTATTTGTTTTCTCTTGCCAAATTTTGGAAGTTTTTTAGTCATTATTTCATTGAAAAATTTTTCTCCTACTGTTTTTACCCTCTCCTTCTGGGAACCTGATTATATGAGTATTGCATCATTTGTTGTTGTCCCACTGGAAACCAAAGCTTCAGTAAATATTTTAAAATCTATTTTGTTTTTTTATATTGGATAAATTCTGTAGGTATGTCCTCAATTCCACTGATTAAATCCTTGGTCAAATCCACTTCGCTATTGCATCTTTCCAGCAAGATTTTTTTATTGCATTTTTAGTACAAATATTCCATTTTTAAAAAAAATAACTTCTCTTTCTGAGATCTTTATCTCAAGAGGAATTGTAATTGCTTATTGAAATGCTTTTATGATGACTGCTTTAAAATTCTGTCAGACAATTTCAACATTTGAATAATCTGTGTTGGCATCTGTTGATAGTCTTTTGACAGTCATGTTGTGATTTTTCTTATTTTGGGTAGATGGCTGATTTTTTTTAATGTATCCTGAACATTTTTATTGCTATGTTAAGAAACTTTGGGTCCAATTTGAGTGTTTTATTTTGGAAGAGAGTCACTCTGTTTCGGTTTATCATGACGTGACTGGCATAATTTCATTAGCTATGGCTCCAGTGAGTTAAAACTTTGGTGCTTTTGAGAAGCATTTGGTAGGCTTGAGTTATGTGGTGCTATTGGGTCTCCTTTAGATTCTTGCCTATATTCCTTAAGGTACAGAAAGAGAATTTGCCAAATGGCAGCTTGTTATCTTTTGGTGTGGAAGAGGGATATCTGGTGAGTGTGGACGAATAGTCAAACATCCTTTGATTCACATTCTATTGTCCTCATAACCTAATTCCCTGTTCAGGAGATATAAACATCTACATGGAAGGAAGAGGTGTCCCATACCAGAGGCCTGCTCTTGCATCAGAGGTTTTCCCTTTTGGTGCTCCTGGATGTTGGGGCTTGAGGTTTGATTTTTCAGTAGATAGAATTGGATCCAGACAAATTGCCCATGTGGATCTCCTCACAGTTGGTACCGCAAAGCACTAGTCAGTCTGTGAAAACATAATCAGAAAAATTCTGCTAATAGCCTCAGAAAATTTTACTTATTACAGACATAACCAAATCTCTTCTAGGTATCCATAGAAAAATATTTTTGAAAAAAATTGAAACACACAAGTAAGTATCATGCATACATATTGGGTCTAAATTTACATTATTTAAGTAATTGTTAATTTCAAGCTGAAAATCAATTATACAAAAAAATCTGACTCTTAAAAAAATCCTGTTTCCTAAGAAAATAATTCAAAATGGTTCTTCAAGAATATATTTTCAGACCAGGAATTGTTTGTCTTTTATAGAAGAAAAGTGAAAATTAGAGAAAATAAATCAAAACACAGATTACATTAGAAAAAGAATGACCATAAAGATGGAAAAGTAGATGCTATAGTGTAAATTGCCATCCCAAAATGAAAGTAGAACAATTTATTAGAGTTTATAAAATTATTATATTTATAATGATTAAAGAGATCAAAAAGGAAGCAAAATCTTGACAAAGAGGACAAAGAGGACCCTCCATTTGAGGAATTAAAAATATCATTCATATTATGTTGAAAAAGTCCCACCCATGTGGCACATGCTTAGAATTCTTTTCCAAAAGACAAGTAATGTCACCAAAAGAAAGACTGTGGAGTACTGAAGTTAACTGTAGGGTTGGTTCTAAATTTGGGTGTCTATCATTTATTGTAGTAGTCCATATTTTAAAAGTAACAGAATTATTTTTAATGTTTTAAATAAGAAGAATCACAACTAGGGGCAAAAAATTGTATTGCTTTCTACTTGAAGTTTTTCATTTCAAATGATGTAAAATGACTGATGTGATTAATCAAATTGAACGTTTTATGTGTTGTCTTTATTGTTTGGAGAATCTCATTTTTTAATGATAGGTAATTTTAATTATCAGTTTATCTGAACTATTTGGTGTGCCAGAAATAGAAAAATGTTTGCTGTTTGTGTAGTGATGTCCCTTGCCTTAGAAATTGGACTCATATCACTAAAAAATGGCTGATGTTTTTTCTTACAAATATTGTACAAGCAAAACTCATATATCATGTGGGGATAAGTCAACAGAATTTCGGAGTGAATTATTTTCCTGAAGCAAATATTTTCTAATCTAAAGTAAAAACTACATGGCAAATGCATGTATTTAATCATTGTATATACTATGTGTTATTATTTTCTTCAGATTGTCACACAAATTAGTGCTATAGGTTATTATAAGGAATTGCACAAGGACAAGTTTGTATTTCTCCTATGAAATATTTTTGAATGTCAAAATACGGTTATTGCCTGTACGTTATATTGGAAGATATAAGATGTTTCCAGTGCTGCATTTTCTCTATTTCTGATCAGGTAACTGGATTATTAAATCTTATAAGAGAGGATTTTACATGAGGCTTTACTGGAAGTCCTTCTCTTTATTGTATACTTTTCTTTATGTACAGACCCTTATTTCTAGATGTGTTCTTATATTAGCTCTATCTTTCCCAGCCATGAGTCATTCTCAGTTACTCTGCCTCCTTCATCAAAATTTTACTGTATCTTGTATCAGTGGTACTTATCATCATAAAATATGGAGTTTTCTTTTTATACCTAAGTGCGTATACAAACTCTTCCCTTAATAGCAATTGTAATCTAATGTTCAGTGAGTCAGAAATTATATAGTGATGAACTAATATACCCTGTGTAATACTTTTGAAATTCTTTATTTTTAGTTACTCCCAATGATAATGATATACATGATGAAATAGTGGGGCTTGGAATATAACATATTTATTCAATTTATGAAGAATGCCTTTTCTGCATTTTATTTTTGTAATCTTCACAATAACTGACCCAACCATTGATCAAAATGAGTAAGAACCAAAGATTAGACCCTTATTCAGGGGTAATTGCTTCAATTTCCCATTTTCATCTCCTGCTCTGATATTATCCTTTCATGGATTCACATAATAGGCATTCAGAAGATTTGTTGAATGAATTAATGACCCCATACCTTCCTTCGCAGTGGGTGGTAAAGCTTTGCTTATTTGTTTTCTGCTAATGTGTAAACTGTAATGTGTTCTTTCCAGGTAACAAAATACCCAAATCCAGTTAAAGGGCAGTTGTTTTATTTTGTTTAGTTTAATTTTAGAAGACCATTTAAGTGTGGAACTTATTTTGTGACTATAAAACACTGGAGAAGGCTGATAAGCAAATCTTGTGTCACCTTTTATCACAACTGGAATTTATAAGTATAGCAGCTTTTTTCAGTGGTTTCTTAGGAAGATAGATTACTGGTGCCATGTGGGTGATTTCCATTAGGCTGATGAAATTTTTTTTCAAAGACACATTCTGTCCCTATTGAATAAGGACGAATAGTTTGCCTATCACAGGAACTTTGGGTAGGTCCCAAGGGTACTACAAAAACAGACTTGACCTTAAAAGGGCAAAAATATCTAAAATCCAGAGAGAATATAAAACAAGAATTCTGACAAGTGAGACAGAGATTCTTCAGTGTATATAGAAAACAGTGCATTTGTTTTTAGATGCAACTGTTATGTAATTGTTGGGAGGAGAGACTGTCCTGAAAAACTCCACAAACTCAGGTTTTATGTACTCCACACTCACTCCAGGCCAAAGAGATCCAAGGTACCATGGATTGCAAATCCCATAATATCATCACCACCAAAGGGAGGATTTCTGGGAACTAAGGGTGGAGTAAAGCAGCCAGGCTTGGTATATAACTAGACATGTGGGCCTTGGGGGATGGTTGAATTTTCATAGGCCTTCAGCGTGCTATTGGGGTCCCAAATCAGCAGAACTGGTAGGATGCATTCACCAATATATATCTATCTCTTTCTCCTCAGGTTAGTCCTCTCTTCATTTCTCCTTTTTGTAAATAAACCTTTATTAACCTTTCTTTTTTAAAAGATTTATTTATTTATTTATACATACAAGCTGGGGTACAGGCCAGAGGTGTGGGGCGGTGAGAGGGATCACCAGACACAGAGTGGGGAGCAGAACAGGCAGATCAGAAATACACCGCTGAGGGGAGCAGCGGTCGAGGCAGGAGAGGTCTGCCGCACCATGTAGGATTATCCCCGGCTGGGCATCGAACTCGCATCACGCGCTGCTCACAGCTCCACCAGGGAGGCCCTTTATTAACCTTTTTGTGTGTGCCTGCATTGAGTCTAAACATAAGTCCTTTATAAGTGCATGGATGACGACCCACTCAGGTCAACCCATTTTATATTGGGATTGCAGTGTAACATAACTGGTGATGTTAGAGACTGGATTGCCACAAACTATGACAAGCTGATTCCTATTGGCCATCTCAGGGAAGTGAAGATGATAATAGGAAACTTTGTTCATGTGATTTTTCATGTTAATGAAGTAATTTTATTTATGGCTTTCCTAAAATAATTATTCTTAGTCTAAGTAGCTCAGAAACTAAATCTAAACTAGAAGGCATTTAAAAAAGTCCTTATGTTTCATAAATCAAAGATTCTTAAAAAACAAGGTAGCAAATCAGTTGCCCATGTACTCTGCTTTCATTAATTTCTGACAGTGAATCCTTAGGTATTCTCTAAGGATTTGTATTTGCAAAATTTGTTTTGTGAAAAACTCAGTTTTATTAGAAATAATGTTATTTGGTGGAAGGTGTTTGCTTTTTTTAGTTTCTGTAGTGAACTAGATAGTCTTTCTCAAAGAATCTAAGTGGCAATATAGAGATTTTTTTCTGAAATGTCAGATATATTTTAACTTTAATGACTTCCAGCTGTTTTTGTGTCCGTGTGTGTTTATGTATGTGTTTTGGGGAAGGTGGAAAGCTGTTTTTTATGTTAAAAAACTAACAGACACCCTACCAACTGGGAAAAGATCTTTGCACACAATACATCTGATAAAGGACTGATAACAAAAATTTACAAGGAACTCACACAACTCAACAAAAAAAAAAGCCAATAACCCAATCAAAAAATAGGTAGAAGAGCTCAAAAGGCACTTCTCCAAAGAAGAAAAGCAAATGGCCAACAGATACATGAAAAAATGCTCAAATCACTTATAATCAATGAAATGCAAATCAAAACCACGATGAGATACCACCTCACACCTGTGAGGATGGCACACATTAAAAATACAGGCAACAACAAATGCTGGAAGGGATGTGGAGAAAAAGGAACTCTTCTACACTGCTGGTGGGAATGTGAACTGGTCCAACCACTATGGAAAGCTGTATGGCGATTCCTCAAACTGCTAAACATGGAGCTTCCATACAACCCAGCAATACCACTTTTGGGAATTTACCCAAAGGAAACAAAAACACTAATCCGAAAGGATACATGCGCCCTTATGTTCATTGCGGCACTGTTCACAATAGCAAAGCTATGGAAGCAACCCAGATGTCCAAAAATAGATGATTGGATCAAGAAGATGTGATACATATACACAATGGAATACTATTCATCATGGAAAGAAGATAAACACATGCAATTTGCAGCGACATGGATGGAATTAGAGGGGATCATACTCAGTGAAATAAGCCAGAAAGAAAGAGAAAAATATCGAATGGTTTCACTTATAATAGGACTATAAGGAAACCAAACAGGAGAGAGACAATCAGCAGGGGGGGGGGTGGCGGAGGCGGAGGGAGGAAAAGAAAAGGGCACAAAATGGAATAGAAAAGAACACAAGGGACCATGGAGATGGATCACGGGTGAATTGGTGGTGGGCTACCCAAGGGGAATACAAAATATAAAAGACATAAATAACGATAAAAATATATATTAAAAAATTATAAAAAAAAGATAAAAAAACAATGGAAATACTGCAGAAGTCCTTTTAGTGAAAACAATAAAAAAATTAACAGTAGGCATTAAATCAGAAAATTTAATATGTAGAATTACAAATAAATATATTCTTATTTTGCACAGTTTTGATATGCACACATATTGTTTATTACATTTTTGTTAGCTACTAACAATCCCCAGTAAGCAGGTTCAAATTTTAGTTACCATGATGTATTAACTAGTAGTAATTACATAAAGTACAAAACTTTCTGCTAGATCTTCAATCCACAAGACACTCAATAAATAACATGTGCCTCATAATTGGTGTCCAGTCACATCACTGTGCTACAGTTGACTAGTATTCTGGTCACTACATGTGTATTATTCATTTCACACTCAAAAAATACAGGTGTAGTTGGGCCTCCCTGGCGGCGCAGTGGTTAAGCGCTGCGCTGTGGAGCTGAAGGCAGCAGAGACACAAGTTTGATGCCTGGCTGGGGAGATTCCCACATGGCGGGGCAGACCTCTCTTGCCTCGCCCACTGCTCCCCTCAGCAGTGTGTTTCCATCGTTTTGCCTGTTCTGCTCCCCACTCTGTCTCTGGTGAACCCTTTCGCCACCCCATGCCTCTGGCCTGTACCCCAGCTTGTATGTACAAATAAATAAATCTTAAAACAAAAACAAAAACAGGTGTAGTTGTGTTGAAATTATCGAAGTTTCTTCATGATTATATTCAGGCTATGCTGTGTTGATAGAAACATTACATAAATAACATTCTTAATAACATTTTGTGGCTTATGAAGTTCCTTATGTGATAACCAGCCATTCTCTTTTGCAACTTAGAATTTTTCGTTTTAAACTACTAAGCATTTTAGTGAAGATACTCTTTTAGACTATGTAGTTATACTCTTTATCAGGTTTTCACTCACAAGTTTTAGCGTTCTTTTGTAGTTGTCTTGCTAACAGCAAAATGTATCTTTAAAAATAACTTGGTTTGTCAAATATTTAAAAATAAATCTACCATATGATCCAGCAGTTACACTTATAAATATTACCCAAAGTATGCAGAGACACTAATTTGAAGGTATGTATGCACTCCTGTGTCCATTTTAGCACTGTTTTCAATAGCCAAGTTAAGGAAACAATCTAAGTGCCCAATAACAGATGAGTGGAGAAAGAAGATGTATTATACATATATATGATGAAATGTTATTCAGCTATTATGAAGATATGAATTCTTGCCACTCATCACAACATGGGCAGAACTGGAGAGGCTATGCTAAGGGAAATAAGCTAGAAGATGACAAATACTAGATAGCTTCACTGATATGTGTAATTTAGAGAAACAAAGCAAGAAGTCAGAGAAAACCAAGCTGAACACAAACCCTAGAAATCTGACTATAAAACTGAGGCTACCACAGGGGTAGGTGGATGGTGGGGGAAAAAGTGGACATCAGGCTCAGGGAACTGTGGTGGAGGACTGTGGGTACCTTGGTCTTTGGTAGGGGGTGGTAACATGTATCTGAAAGGTGTGATCATACATCTTGGTGTCATAACCAGTATTGTATACCAATACTACTTCAATAGAATAATGTAGTTTAAAAAAGAGAAATCTTAAAAGTTAAACAAGCAAATAAGGAAGATTATTATTTTTCTGGCTCAATTAATTTGGAGTTATAGAATAAAATTTGAAACTTTCCTAATATAGTGTCAGCAGACATAGAATTTGATTTGTTATTTTGACTTCTCTTTTTTAAATCTTTCTTTTGAACATATATATATATGTGTGTGTGTGTATATATATCTGTATATGATTCGGAGGCACAGGTTCACCCCACTTCAGATCTATGTTACCATAGTACACTTGTTACCACACCACATTAACTACCAAAGCACCCAAATTCCTCCACTTTAGTCCATTATTTTAACCTTTCCTTTCATCTTATCAGCATTAAAAAATAGGGAAGACATTAACAAATGCATTTCTGTAGTTATGTCTATGATAAATATTGAGGCCTTTTTGTTTTGATATTTAATGTGGATGGGATTTGATAGGAAGAGTTCTAAACAAACAAAAATAAAAGATAGACCATGATAGTTTTGAAGAAAACACTTTGCTAATATGATTAATAAATGTTTAGGATATTGGGAAACAATTAGGATCTTTTAGTAAGCAAAGGCTGAAAGGAGGAAGGACAAGGAAATGTTAGAAGTTCATCCAGCAATTAAATAGACTGTATTTTAGCTGAGCAAGACTTGAGACAAAGAAACTGACTAGCAGCCTATTACGATTACCCAGGCATGATCTGAGAGAAAGGTCAGAGGTCAGAGACACCGAGTAGGTAGACTTTGAAGAGGACTTGATAAACACTTGTATTTTAGGATTTGGGGAGGAAACAAGATGGGGGAATGCAGGGCAATTGTCAGTGGCCTGCTTGGGAATTTGAACAGTCAAGAAAACTGTTGAAGTGCAGGTTGGTATCCTTAGAGGGCACTGAGACATCTAAAAGTGTATTAAATTAACTTGATTGAACTTTTTGTTGCAAGTCAGAAATTTGTACCAAATATCATGAGTACAGTTTTTAATTGAATTAAATCACCATTCTTGGCCTCTGAGGCAAGGGGAAACAGCAATGTCTGCCTTCTGCTTTCAGCAGTTTTCTCTGTTCAGTGTTGAAAACCAAGGGACAAAAGATTGTCCACAATTGAAGTGAGGAGACCCGGGCCTCGATGACCCTGACATTGCAAATGAGAGAAATGATTTAAAAGTTCTTTTTGGAATTGTTGATTTACAAAGTAGAACTAATAAAGATGGACTAAATTGTCCCCACATGTTCTATAAAACAGTCATCTATAACTCTTGAATTCTCACTAATTGTGTACACTTGGAAGATAGTCAGTGCTATTTTTACCCATTGATGCATTCCCCCCCAACATACACACTTTGTGATTCATTATGTGCTTAGGAGCAAATATAATTTGTGATTGAAATAGCCCCATTGGGAATGCTCATATTAAGCATGCGATATTTTTTGATACAGACTATCTGTTATAACTGAAGTAGAGTAACAATTTTATTATCATCATAGGCTTAGGGAGGCAGAGGATTTAGCAGGCAGGACAGTCACACAGGTAGTGTAAAATTCTGTGAGTCAATAAGAGAATGGAGCCTGAAGAGGGAAGCTCTTTTATGTGTCCATTTTGTCCACAGACAGACCCTTTATTCATTGTGGACTAACCACACCATACACATTTGGAGATGCTTTTTCTCCTCTCCCTACTCACATAGATCATATTTAGAGGTTCCAACTTCAGCACAGTTTACTCTGTGAAATATATATCCTTTTTGTCCTAGTCAGAATGATGTCACTCTACCTTGAAAGAACATGAAACTAATTATTTGCCTCTCCCGTTTAATCTGGTGAAGGCTGCCTTATTTTGGTGTCACTCTTTTTAGTTTTTAATGAGCGATGTGTGTTACTTATGTTTACTTCATGTGATTTTAACATCTCATTAGGGATCTCAGTATCTCAGTTGATTCCTATTCTATCTTACAGGAGATACTTGATAAGTATGTGTGTGTGTATGCTTATGAGAATAATTCAGATAAAATTTAGCTTCGTTACAATTTTAATTTGTTTTATTGCTAATCATACCTTGCCTCTGAAAAACAAACAAACAAACAAAAACTTGTGGAATTTTGAACAGCCAAAATACATTTACAGGGATTTTATATATCTCTATATTCTACTAGACAGTGAACTTTTTGGATAGAAGGGCTGACTTTCATTCATTTGGTTTCCTCTTAGTAAGGAAGAATTCAACAATTTTAATGTTCTTTGGTCTCACACAGCTTACAATTTATTGGGGGGGAGGAGCAGATAAAAAGACCAATGATAGTAATGACTAAATCTTGCAATTATTGTTTTTGTAAATAAATAACACAATGTCGATTATAAATTGTTGTAAGTGGTATGTACTAAATTTAGAAAGACTTGAGACTGAAAGTAAGAGGGGAGATGAAGTAGGCAGGTTACATAGGGAAGCCTTTCTTTAGAGGTGGTATTCAATTGAAAACTTGAATGAGGAGTGAATCCATGTAAATAGTGAGGGGCATAGTATATAAGCAATTGGAATAGGGCAAGTTGGTGTCAGGGATGAGGGCATAGTGATGTTATGAAAGTATTCTCACCAACATGAGAAGTGAATATAAGTAAAATTAATTAAAAAAAAAGTATTAGTAAATTATCCACAAATCTAGAAACTAGTAAAAGCAATTAAGAGTACTAGTTTTTATTTTGGGGGGGGGGTTAGGGAGTCAATATTGATTTTTGAAAATATTTATTTACTTATAAAATAGTTTTAGATTCATGTAAAATTGAGACTTCTCATGTACTCTCTACTTCTGACTTATACAGCCTCATTCATTTTCAACATTTCTGTGAGAGTGGTGCATCTATTAGAAGAGATGAATCCATATCAACTTATCACCTAAGGTCTATAGATTTACATCAGGGTTAACTCTTGTTTTTGTATATTTTAGGAGTTTGTACAAATGTATAATGACACATTTCCACCATTATTCTGCCATAGAAAGAATTTCACTGCCCAAAAATCTTCTCTGCTCCATCTGCTAATCCCTCTCTCAATCCTAAAATCTGAAAACCACTGATTTTTAAAAAAAATTATTACTCTTATTTATTTATTTTTATAATTTTTAAATTTTCTTACATAATTGTTCATTTTGTACAATATTTTATTTCTCCCCTCAGGTGTAATCCCCATAAATCTTCCATCACCATCTGAGCTGTGAAATGTTACTATAGTCCCTTGTAGTCTCCACTCCCCTGTTTTGACTCCCTAATTCCTCTTCCCCTGCTGTATGTCTCAGATATGTAATTTGCCTTTTAGTTTTATCTTCTTTTTCTCTGATCGTTTGTTTGGTTTCCCTATATATTCCTCCTGTAAGTGAACCATCTGATATTTTTCTTTTTCCTTCTGACTTATTTCCCTGAGTATCATCCCTGCCCTCTCCATCCAAGTAGCTGCAAATGATATGAGTTTATCTTTTTAGATTGCTGAGTAGTATTCCTGTGTGTGTGTGTGTGTGTGTGTGTGTGTGTGTGTGTGTGTATGCCACATCTTCTTGATGCAATCATCTGTTTTCAGGCATTGAGGTTGTTTCCATATCTTAGCTATTGTGTAGTTGAATAGTATTGCAATAAACATAGGAGTGCAGGTTTCCTTTCAAATTAATGCTTTTGTGACTTTTGGGTAGATTCCTGGGAGTGGAATTGTTAGGTCATATGGTAGCTCCATTTTTAATACTTTGAGGATCCTCCACACAGCTTTCTGTAGTGGTTGGACCAGTTTGCATTCCCACCAGCAGTGTAAGAGAGTTCCATTTTCTCCACACCTATGCTAGCATTTGTTGTTGCCAGTTTTGGGTTTTTTTTTTTTTTTTTTTTTTGGTTGTTGCTGTTGTTTGTTTTTAATATGGGGCATCTTGGCAGAGATCTTCCTACCACTGAGGAAAAATAAAAGTACAGGAGTCAACACTTTCTCCTATTTGAACTCTTGCTCACACTCTCTTAAGTTGTTAAAGATTTGAGTGGTGCTGTTGTCTTAACTGAACACACCTGCTCCTGGCAATTTGGCTCTCAGCTTAGGTCAACTCTTGACAGATTCCCCCATCTCACTACATATAAAAGTAAATTTTAGAAGAAATAAGATTTAAGTGAAGACAATGTAGGATATTTAACTTGCAGAATAAAAACTAACGGTGTTTTAGTAGTCAGAGAGCTATAGTGACTAAACCTGAGGGGGGACACCCTGTACCATCAACACACTGGCAAGGATGTGGAACAATTGTAATAATCACTGTAAATAAATAATAAAACAACAATATACTGACAAAAAATACAAAAAATAGTCACATATACAATTTTTGAAGGGTTAGTTTTTAAGCTTGTCTTTATCCAACTCTTAGCTTACTTGATATATACACATTAGTGAAACCAGCCAATATTTATCTTTTTCCCTCCCCCTTATTTTAAGACTTAGATTATCCCTTCCAGCACATTTACTTTGCTACAACTGGCATGAGTTTATCTTTTTTTGGTTGCTGAGTAATTTTTCATGTGTATGTATACACACACACACACACACACACACACACACACACGAAAAAAAATGGATAATAGTTTCTCAGTGAAACACTCAAAAACATTCCATCATGGGTAAATGTGTAGCCAAACAGGACTGACACAAACTGGGGACAGTCAGACCTAAAATCTTGTCACAGGTCTAAGGTGCCTTCTGGCAGGGATCCATAGGAAAGGGATAGAAGGAGCCAGGCAAGTCTGAGGCAAAAGGAGCAAAATCAAAGTAAAAATTAAAGTAAAGGCTGTCATTGTCAGCCTTCACACATCTTTTGCAAGCATCTCTATATGTCTCCATTCTATGTGTGTCCTTCCATGTCCCCAGATGCCTGGTGCAAGTCTAAACCTTTTTAAGAAGGTAGCACAACTTCTTACTCACCTGTCTCCCCTCCATGTGTCTCTTCTAAGTCTTCTTCCAAGTCCTCTCTAGATTCTCCTTGGTACTCTGCTCTACCCTTCACTAGGTGGGGCAGGGAACATGGAACCTTCCCCTGTTTATGGATACTACTCTGTAACCATTCCTTTGCACTTTTGGGAAACTACTTACTGTCAAGGAAAGCTAACATACACCAATCACAATCCTCCAACTCAGCTTTGGCTAGCTTACCTGATTTAGACAATAGGGCCTATTAGCTTTCTAAAGAAAACCCCTATCTCTTGGACTATCATGTCCTGTTTTTTGTTGCTTCTTTTATATTCTATAAAACTTGCTCTTCCCCACAACCCCTCTAGAAGTGTTCCATGGTTTGTGAGACATTGTGGTCCCCCATCTATGGATTGTTTATCCTTGAATAGTTTTGTCACTGGATCCCTGTTTAACACATCCTTCCTTGTTATCTCTTCTTTTCCTTGTCTTTGACTGGTCATACCTCTGTTCAGCTTAGTAAGCTGCTAATGGTGAAAGTGCTTCTTGTCCATTGGAATATAAATTGCCTCTAGAAGAGATGCAACTTATTATTTCACTGTGATTGTTTATATCTTTGTAAATTCATTTTATGATTGCCTACAAATGTGTGTTCTTTGAATTCTCCTTTGAACTGTTTGTTACATTTTACATGTCTACTGATTATTTAATGAACAAAATAACATCTTTGATTATATTCATTTTATACTTGTATGTATCATTATTTAAGCTAATCAAAATATTTTTAGTAGTATTTTCTCACAATTTATTATAATGCTTACATTGTATATGTTTTCTTTAACGATAGTAACTTCTCTTTTTCCAAAACTTGTTTTAATTTTATTGTTGGGTTCTGAGATCATTGTAGTTTTGAAACCGTATTAGTCATAGATCTTTCTTAGCTCTTCTAGCTGTCTACTACTACACTGCAACTGAACCTTAATATCTGTTTTTTACATTAGGTTCATAAGTTCTAGATGTGGGAGGAGTTATGATTTGGGGAACAGAAAGGAGGTTTGTGGAGAAAAAATAGAAATATCCCTTCCTTCCTAGCAGGAAGAGGTAATCTCCAATAAATTTTTAAATAGACAAAGTTGGTTTTGGCAAACACTATCCTCATTTTCTTTTCCTCTTTCCTGTAATATCTCTGATCAGTTATCAATGCTCCAGTTTTAGCATGCTGATTTATTTCCCTGTTGCTTAATTTCAGAATTTATTTTAATTCAATTAACAGCTATTCAAAGAATAACATTAAAATAGCTACACAATCAAGACAGATGTATTTCCTTCAATTACTTTTAATTCAGTTTAAGATTCTTCAGATGTCCCAAATATTCTCTAAACCTCAACCCCTCTCCCCCAAATTCAACATATTCTGTGTTTTGACGATAAATTTTTTTTTCATCTGATTAGATCAAAGTGTACTAATAATTGCTTCCACAAGAATTTGTACATTAAAAGTTAGACTTTCGTTAATGAGATCAGTTCCTCTTGGTAGTATTTCAGCATTTAAAGAACTGTCAGACCTTCTGCAGCAGCATTGAAGAGCAACAGCCATGGCTCTGCACTGTGGCCGTGGGCCTCAAAAGGGCCACAAGTGGACAAAGAATGTGAGCAAGCCAAGACATAGCTGCCTCTGCGGGTGGCTCACCAAGCACACCAAGTTCACGTGGGACATGATCTGGGAGGTGTGTGGCTTTGCCCCCCTATGAGCAGTGTGCCATGGAGTTGCTCAAGGCTTCCAAAGACAAGTGGGCCCTCAAGTTCATCAAGAAAAGGGGGGTGGGGGTGGGGGAAGGAATACACATCTGCACCAAGAGAAAGAAGAATTGAGCAGTGTTCTGGCTGCCATGAGGAAGGTGGCTGCCAAGAAAGACTGACCCTTTCCTCCCCAGAAACATAAATAAAATCTTTTCATAAAAAAAAAAAAAAAGAACTGTAACCAAAAAATATAAAAAGCTAATTTGGGAGGGTACCTCCTTATTAACAGTACAACCACCCTGAAATAATTCTTAACTGTCAATAATCCTAAACTGTCCCTGCTTTTAACTGAAATCCTTCTTAATTACAATCCTTAACTGTTCCATACTTGGGTGAATGGAGAAATAATCACCTAAGGTTTTGGCTTGATAAAAACTAGGAAAGTTCCAAAACCCATAAAATTAACAAGACAGAATGCCATTAAGTTTTAATTCCCTTAAGAATAGACTACTTCTTGGAAAACTTCACAGGACAATAAATCTTAGTGAAAGCTCTTGTTTAGTTTTGTTTGTATCAGGGCAATTTAAGCTCTGCTGTGGGAACAAATAAACTCTTAAAGACCAGGGATTTCACTCAGGTCAAAAGTAGATATTGAAAATGCTGTTTTAATGGCAAGTTGTCAAGCAAAAGACAAAAAGGAATTTACATAAATTCTGTCCTTTAGTTGGTAAAGTTGTCATTCATGGGTTTGGGGTCAAGAGTACAGATGAGCAATTCTGAACCTGTTTCTCATGTATTCTGGATATGTATAAAAGAATAAATGGTTGGTGGATATTAAGTGCCAGGTATCTTGCTATTAGAGAGAGAAATTGCAGATAAGCAAGGAGGAGGGCTAGAATGAACCTTGGGGCACTGAATTTAAATGATAATATAATGAATTTGAAGTCATAGTTAGCTGTATATAATATATATGTACATATACAATTATATATACACTTAAGGAAACAGATATAATTATGGATATGCATACAAAATTTTATATATATATATATATATATATTTACATATATTTCCCCCTTCTTAGCTCTGTCTGCTAAAAAGAGCTAAAAAGGCCAGAGAGTAGAGCGATCTTAAGTAGCAAAAAGAACACTTGGTGTCCAGATATTGATTTCTAAATAGAATTCTCTAACAACACTTCAGACTTCTTGAAGAAATGGCTGATGCCGGGGTTGGAGCAGAAAAAAATCCAAATGAGTCTAGAGCATTTTGTAATGCCAGAAAGCAAGGAAGTACTCAAGGGGCATGCCAAAGAACATTTCAAAAAGACAGAGTCAATCTGTAAAAACATCCAGTTGTAGTTGTTGGAGAAATTTAAGAAAAAAAAGACATAATGTGGTACTAGATTATAATGTAGAGTACAAAATATATATGAGTTCATACTGATATAAGTAAATTACTGCATAAATAAGTAAATATAGAGAAATCCAAGATCTTCCTTACAGAAGAATTTCAAATAAAATGATTTAGATAGTCCCCTTTGACAGGAGATAGAATGCTACTACACCCTTCCCTCCACCATCCTTTGCTTTCAAAGTTTATGGAGTATGGAAACAAAAAAAAAAATGGCAAAGTTACAGTGTACAAACCAGGCAGACATCATGTTAACCAAGTGATCAAGTTCAACATCATCACTGATAATTCATTGTTGGCAGCGTTTATCCTCTGATATGATTTATAAATGTTGCTAATTCCATTATCAATACTGAGAATGTTTGGAAAGTTGTACTTTTTTTTTTTCTGTATTACTATCATTTTTTTTTAAGATTTTTTATTTTTGCATACAAGCTGTGGTATAGGCCAGAGGTGTGGGGCGGTGAGAGGGTTCACCAGAGACAGAATGGGGAGCAGAACAGGCAGATTGACGAACTACACTGCTGAGGGGAGCAGTGGGCGAGGGAGGAGAGGTCCACCAGGTCGAATGGGAATCTTCCCGGCCAGAATCGAACTCATCGAAATCCGAGCACTGCAGCTGCTGACAGCTCCACAGTGCTGTGCTTAACCCATTGTGCCACCAGGGAGGCCTTGTATTACTATCATTTTGAGCACATTGTCTGTCCTCCTACTCTAGCAACTATCTGTCTGTATTCTGTATTTCTGAGTTTGGCTTTTTCTTTCTTTTTTTTTTTCTGTAGATTCCACATATAAATGAAATCATAAGGTATTTATCGTTTTTTGTCTGACTTTATCACTTAGCATAATGTTCTCATGGTTTATCCATGTTGCAAATGGTAAGATTTCCTTTTTAAAATTTAGCATCTTCTGATTTTTCTATTGTAATTTACTTTTAGGGTGAAATGTTATTAACCACTCAGGCTCTCAGTCTTCTGATTAAAATTTCTATATTTAGGTTATTTCTGCTATTGCTTTCTGTTTTCTTATTTGCTGTTTATATATATATATTGCTGTCTATATATGTGTGTGTGTGTGTATATATATATATATATATATATATATATATATAGCAACGGAAAAGAAATATATATATATATATATATATATTTCTTTTCCATTGCTATATTTTTACATACATTTATTCTTATTTGACATTGTTTCTCACCTTACTTTTTTTCATAAAGAAATTATATATTAAATATTGCTTCAGCTATTTCTCAATCTTTTGAAATGTAACTCATAATTATATTATACTTTGTATCTTTTATGATTTTTATATAGCAGAATGTGTGTGATTTATTATTAATTGATTTTCCTAAATTTCTACATCTACGTAATTTTCTTATTCATTTTTTGTTATTGATTTCTATATTTATTGCAGATATTTTGAATACATTATTTTCTTTGAAATTCATGGAGATTTGCACTGTGGCCTATTATAGTTCATTTTTGAGATAGTCCATGTGTACTTGAAAATAAAATAAAGCTTCTTTAGAGGGAGGTATATATTTCTCTGTATATAAATTTGAAAAAGTTTATTAAGTGTGTTATTCAGATATTATGTGATTATTTTTACGAACAGACACAATTTTCATAATATTAAAAGTTATAAATATAATCATTTATTCATACATGTTTCCCATAATACTGTTATTGGTTTTAAATATTTAGATGCTCGTTATGAGAATATACATTACAGTAATTATTTCATTAAACATATATACAGTTGGGCCTCCCTGGTGGCGCAGTGGTTAAGTGCTGGGCTATGGAGCTGTCAGCAGCGGCGACGCGAGTTCGACGCCCGGCCGGGGAGAATCCCACATGGCGCGGCAGACCTCTCCTGCCTCGCCTGCTGCTCCCCTCAGCAGTGTATTTCTGATCTGCCTGTTCTGCTACCCGCTCTGTCTCTGGTGAACCCTCTCACCGCCCCATGCCTCTGGCCTGTACCCCATCTTGTATAAATAAATCTTAAAAAAAAATGTGAATTGTAGCATATCAGTGAGGTATTGGGAAGATTTTTCAAATAATAATACACAAAAATGTTTTATCATTTTTTTAAAAAAAGAAATAATATACAGTTAACATTAGTGTAAAGATTGCACACATGGAAGAGTAAATAGAGAAATTCAGGGTTAGATTCCAGCAAACTTCTAGTTACGTTTTACCAAATGATTTTAAGGGGAAAATATTGTTTCAAATCCAGTTCAGTTGTAACCTAAGTTGACATCCTTTGGCAAGTGACATTATAAACTGCAGCATTAATTTTCTAGTTTTCATATCCATAAAGTAGGGATATCAACTTAGGCCTAATATGATGCATTTTCATTTTAATGATTAAAAGTAAAATAATAGATATAATATGGGGTGAGTATAATAGTGATATATTCTTATCAGTACATGTGAGTATATGAAAATGAGATAGCAAGATAAATCATTGAGAAAAGCAATTAATTACTTGAGTTAAGATATGTGGACTTGCTTTAGAGACTGTAAACATTTATGAATATTACTTGTAATTGTTTTCCTCCAGACAATAATATCAAAAGGGCTAGGACATGTGTTGGAAACAATGTCCACAGTATTGATTTGGTAACAATATTTATGGTATTCTTTTTGCTATAACTTTTAAATATATGTTAAATATTGGGTGTCCTGAACTCCAGAATGCAAAAAAAAATATGTTAATACTAATACACACTGTTGCTCTTTGGCAAGGATTTATGAATGCTTTGATATCTCCTTCAAAAAAAAGAAGAAACTGAGGGAAAAGAAAAAATAAAGAAAAAGCAACCAAAAATTTGTTTCTCAGTTACTTAACTTTGTCGCACTCTCAATATATTTATATGGCCAGATTAGCATTCTTATATGTTTCATAATGATGAATTCTGATAGTAGCTTTAAAATATGTCCCTTTGTCATATTTTTTTTCTATTTGCATTCCAAATCAATTTATTATGAAATTCAAGTAAACCAAGTTTCCACAGTTTCTACCAATCTAGCTACAACTACTGAAATTTAAAAACAAACAAACAAAAAACCCAGGAAGGGAGATCAACACTTAGATCTTAACACAGAAGAATCAATGCAGGAGTATTTTTATGACTTAATCATTGAATAAATCACCTCCATTCAGTTGTCAATTTTTATCAGTATGGTCCTTTTTTCAGCAAACATCCAGCTTACCTCAGTGTGTTTTCTGTGCCTAATTAAAAAAAAAATGTAGAAATTTTGACACATAAATGGTAACTACAACAATATATTAACAGAATAGTCAATTTTCATTATTATGGTGGCTATGGTCTGTTAAGGTTGCTGTGAACACTGAATTTGGGAATATTTAACCATTACTCATAGCAGAAAAATGGGTTTAGTGTTCTGCAACCCTCTGGTTACATCTTTGTCAAAAATCAGTACATACCTCTTTTTTTAAATGTAGGTCTTCTGTTTAAGGTCTCTTTAATATGTAGTGGTGATTCATTAACATTAAACTCATGACCAGCAGTAGTACTATAGCTAATTGAAGCTTTTCTAATGTCCAATAAACTATAAGATGCATCCCAGCCTTCTTTTGTTTAGAAACACTAGCCAACACTTTAGTACTACTCTTTGGAACCATTTTAAGGCAGTATAAAAGGTACAAAAGTGCAAAAATAATGTGGCACTTAATAGACCCCAGAAAGTACATTTGTTTCAGTATGAGCGCATTGAAAGCAGACTAACAACTTGTTCCACTTCAGATGGGTGCACATATGTTGGGTAACTCAAATTTTTCACATCTATGTGCATGTTTGTAAATGGCTCTGAAATTAATTCAAGTGATTTTAAGGTTCCAAATAAATTTCAGATGGTAGGTCATTTCTCAAATATGGAAACCTATAATAATAAGCATCTATTGTGAGTAACTGGGATCCTTAGAATTTCCAGAATGAATCTAGAGGCTGAACCAGAATTAATATATGGCTTAATTGTATTAATTACCCCAAGTCTGCATGTAAGGAAAGGTGAATGCACCTTATTGCTCTCTAGCTACTACTGCCTAATAGTCAAGAGCAACCTTAAGTGACCTCTTCTTCTGGAGTCAGATTAAGTTGGGGAAGAGAGAACAAATGATGGAGGATGGTGGAGGTAGATGGAAGAGAATAAATTTCATTTCCAAGACAATGGTTATCAAACAGCATTATATGGGTTAAGTGGATTGTTGCAGGGAAATTATAATCAATATACTTTGCTTCAACCCTCCCTCCTTACTATCTCCTTCCCTCCAACACACCACCCCCATGAAGTGATGGAAAAAGGGTATCTGAAATTATATGAAAAAGTGTAGCACCAGATGTACCTAAGTGTGGCTTATAACATGACTCAGGCATTGAATTGAGGTGACTGGTAGATAATTGAGTTATGTGGGTTTTGTGTATTTTGCTTGACTCAATTCAGGTGGGTGAATTTATCTGCATTTACCTGGTATTCCCCATAAATGAAATCACATATAAGCAAATGCAAAACTGGCTATTCCTCAAATTGTTTCATAATATATCAATCGTGGAACAAATTCAGGTTTTTGGCTCAGCTATTACGAACAGAACTGACAGTTCAATGTTAGTGGACTGCAAAGTGATTGAATTTGAATTTTCAGCCTGAACATCTAAATTCCCCCAGAAATATTCACTCTCACTATGAATCTTGTTTTAAGTTTATATTTTCATCTCCTGAATTTATACTTCAGAAAATTTCTGCCATCAATGTGTATATATCTACTCAGTACTATAAAGTTTCTTTTTGCTTCTACTTGTGGTGGTTTGTTATATTCGCTAAGCAGTGAAGAAAGAATACATGGCTATGCTAAAGGGTATATCCTGACGTGTACTCTAAGGGGATCCCCTTAAGCATATTAGACACTGTTCTGTCTTTAACTGTGCAATTTACCCAACCTGTATGATTACACTGCCTCTCCTGGACCAGGGATTTTCCTAATGCAACAACCGTGGACTCTATGGACCTGAATTTTGGCCTAGTCTCAGAATATTTCATCAAGACTATGATTTCCCTGGATACATGCCAACATGACAATATCAAAACATCAAACAGCAGAAACATGCTTTTAGTATTACAGCAAATGAAGAAAATTCATTCAAAGGAAGAGCGCTTTTTGGAATTAAACTTTTACCTAAAATGCCTTTCCTTCCTCTTGGCCTAATTTCACCCACCTCTCAAGACCTCATTGTGTTGCTTCTACAATAATTTTTGATATAATATTCTTGCCCTTAATGCTTTTTCATAGCCCACCTTATCCAATAGATCTGTCATTGCTTTAATCATTTGCCCTTCACAACCCTGGCCCTTAGTGGTGTGTAGAAATCTCCAGAGTACATCAGCCTGTAGCAGCACCCCACCTTAGTCAGAACATTTCTCGCTATAGTATTCTTGGTAGATTAGCTTCTTACCATGACCCAATTTTGGACTAAGTTTTTCTTTAGGTATTTTGCCTTTATTATTAAAAATTATGTTTATTGAGGTAATGTTGATTTACAACATTGCATATATAGTATGCATACAACAAATATGTCATCACACCACACTCATGATCAAAGTAACAATAATTCTCCACCACAGTCTCCTCCCTTCTTTGCCGCAACCCTCCCAACTCCACCATTCTGGTAGCTTCTTCATCACTTATTATCAGGTAGGTCCAAATCAAAACAATGAGATACCATTTCACACCTGTGAGAATGGCCCATATCAAAAAGACCAGAAACAACAAGTGTTGGCCAGAGTATAGAGAAAAAGAAACCTTCCTACACTGTTGGTAAAAATATACACTAACCCAGTCTCTTTGGAAACAGTATTGAGTTTTCCCAAACATTAAAAATATGTCTACTATATGATTCAGCAATCCTTTCTATGTATCTACCTGAAGAATACAATAACACGCATTTGCCTATGTTCATTCCAAATTACTTACAATAATCAAGTTATAGAAACAATCTAAATGTCCAGCAATAGATAAATGGATTATGAACATATGGTATATAGACACAATGAAATACTACTCAGTTATAAAAAATAGATGAAATCTTGGATTTGCAATTACATGGATGGACTTATGCTGGGAGGGGATTATGCTTAGCGAAATAAGTCAGAAGGAGAAAGAAAAATACTAAATGTTATCACTTATATGAGGAATGTTAAAAAAAAAACAATGGAACAGGCTAAAAGAAAACAAAACAAACCCTTGAAATCTGTTTTACTTTTCAAAATTTGTTTTACTCAACTGAGTTGTGAGCTCGAGTAATAATAGGAACTAAAATTAATGCATTCATTAGATACTCTTTGGTATTGTAAAAAATCTTAAAAGTCATTCCTACCAAATATTAGTGAAGTGTACACATAAATATTTTGCTAATGTTTTGTTGAGGTAACTTATTTAACATTCAGAGAATTTTAAATAAATTTCTTTAATGTGGGAGTAAAATAACTATTTAGTAATCTACAATTCTAATATCACTCCTTTAAAGCCCTAACAATAACGCATAGTTTGGTTCCAAGACAATCTTTAAAATACATTAGAAAGCTAACTTTCTCCACCAGTGTTGAATTTTTTCTTCTAGATTCATGTCCAAATTCCCAAACTGATTCTCAGAAACCAGAGACATGAATCCTTTCAATGGTCATTTCTTTGAATTTTAGTTTACTTTTCAGATCACAAAACCAAGAATTGTATCTGAAGATTGCCTTTTTTTGTTGTTTTATTTATTTCATAGTACTTAGAATAATGTAATGGAGTGGTAATGTAGATAATTAAAATATTGATTATTTAGAGTAGATTTTCTATATGATGGACTTTAAAATTGCCCTCATAGGAAAATTTAATGTTTTGATAGAAGTGCTTGTGAATGTTTTGAAAGAGTCATAAAACATTCAGGTACTTTCTATTCATTGTTTTTAGATATTTCTACATATTCTGCATGCTTGCAAATGCCATAGCTTGCACATTATTCTCTATTTTTATTTGCCTAACAAATGTCATTCATTGCCAGAATTAGTAGAACCATTAGCTGTCTCTTACAGTTTTGTTATTTTATTACCAGATTGTGAATATCACCCAGGTGGTTTTGCTACATGAAGAGAAACTACAACACACAAAACCATACATAGCCCAAGATCAGATTTCTAGAATTCATGAAAAGCTCTAATGTAGCTCAGTTCAATGAATAATCAACAAGTTATTACCTAAGTCAATTGTGGTGTTTAATCTTTGCCAGCAAGTAATTTAGCCCTTCTCCAGTCACACCAAAATTCCAAATGCATTCAAATTTCTCTGAATGATCTTTTATGCCTGTTTTCATACTAATTATTGGCAAGAAAAACTGTTCTTTAGGCAGGATCTCTAGAGTCAGGAACATAAGAAACTACTAATAAAATAAAATATATATGGATAGACTACAGTCTCAGAGTAAGAAGGTAAAGTAGAAAGCCAGTGGCACTGAAAAGAGTAGGGACTTTTTAAATAGGAATATGTGAATAGATAGTACTGAACAATATTTACTTAAATCTTTATTCACTAAGAAAAGATTTAGCCAATTATTTTGTCTGAGAGTATGACGTAAGATAGGTGATCATCATTAAAAGGAAACATTTCTCCCAAATCCAGCAATTTCCAGCCATGAGCTAGTTAGTTTCTCTTACAAAATCTCATAAATGCCTCTTGCAACGCATAGTCTGACCCCAGAAAATATTTGTATGATTGCAGACTGGTGGGTCACCTGTTTTTAATTATTCTGCATATAAGTCCAGACTTATTTGCATCCTAGTGATCACAGAATCCCGAGTCAGCAAAAGGGAGCAAGTTTCATTGTATAAACATTTTTAAATCTGTTTTGGTGTCAATTTCCTATTGTCTCACTGGCCAAATATGGCAATAGGGCCAAACTAGATGGGAAGTGGTTACTAGAGAGGGCATAAAAACTAAATTTCTTGGTGAAAAGAATGACTTTGTGATGTTTTTTAAAATTTACAGTATCAGTTAACCTAACACTATTCCTCCAAAAGACTTTGTTTCTTCATTTTTATTCACTGTTATTTTTCAATAAATCTACATGCATATATTTATGGTTATTGTATTATATTTGTTTTTTATTGATTATTTGACTCATTTAATCATTAGTGTCTTTACTAATTTTATAAATCTTTTTTGAGAATGAAATTTTAAGTATTACATGTAAATCTATAGATTATTGTTTTCTATTACATTTTACTTTTCATTTCTTCTGTTTTCTTTGTGTCCAATTTTCTGTTTTTTTCTAATAGTTCTAATTAACATCTCTCTGTATATGCCAACAGTATAATCTATATGATGCTATTATAAAGAACAACCTCCAAATCTGAGTTGCTTAAAACAAAATAGTTGTGTTTTTCCTTATTATTTCATGGGTCAGTGTGACTTTCATTTTCAAAAATCATATTTCACATGAAGCTCTGTGCCTTCAGTATACTTAAGGGTCAGCATATCATGATTTTAAATTCTAACTTTTCCTTAAGATATTTACATTTTCTGAGATCAGATTATCAAAATCTTCATTTGTAAAGTTTCAATGATCAGGAAGGATACAAGGAAAAGAGCTCAGTAATTTATTTAAATACTTGTCTTAAAATTGGAGCATGCTTTAAAGGATGTGTGTGAGTTTGTCTATTCTTTGGACACATTTTAATGAATTTTAAATGGCAAGTGCCTAAATTACTGTCTTTTTTTTTTTTCTGTATATTACGTTGTAAGGCTTGCAGTAGATTTCTGCCCCCCAGAAAAATGCCAGCAGTGCTTTGTATGATTTACAAGGAAGGTATTTCAGAAATGGTAAGACGTGTAGACAGAATTTTTCAGAACCACCGTGTGACTCCCTAGGGCAAATATTCAGAGGATTGTGAGTCTGACAATTCCTCTGTGAGGGTATCCTATTTTACACTTGTAGGTACAACCAAAATGCCTGAAGGGGCATGGCCTATATAAGATGTAATTTGGAAGGTTGTAAATTAATTTTAACAAAGCATGTAATATTGCTGAATCCAGAATTCTATACATATTGCAAAATTAATGCTTTGGGGCTTTCTTTTAAGCTTGGATAAAGCTGTGTAGAGATTGGGGTTTCTTGCATGCAGGACATCATCATAGCAATTACTTTCTGTTTCAGCTTGTCTGGAGGGAGAAATTGAAGCTGAGAGGTGTGTCCCAGTCCATTAGGCAGTTTAAAGTTCTTGCTGTGGTACAAGATTCATCACTTAGCTGGTACATTTTTTTGTTACTTAGAATCTCCTTTTAGGTGTGATTACCTATATAACACATCTCAGCATGTATATCCAAGTTAACCTTAATGTGCCCCTCAGGTGTACTAAACTTTACGCAGGTTTCTTCATAGCTATAGATCTCTGATCTTCATTTTCTTAGAACATTGATTTTAGAAAATGTACAATTATAAATCCTCTGCCATTTTGAGATGTTAGTCTTCTGCCAGACTCTTAGCGGTTTTATAACTCAGGAATGTCTTTCGGATCTTGTAGCCATCCCTTTGAAGTATAATCATCAAGAAAGATAGTGCTTCTAACTCAACTCCCAGTCTCTGTGGGAGGGCTGAAGCCAAACTTCTGTCAGCACCAATTAGCAAACACAGATGACCTAAATCACATTAACCAACAAACCCCTAACATCCTCCAGTACTTTTCCACTAACTCAAACCAAATCATAAAAATATGGGACTTTTTGTCTCAGGGAATCTCCCCTATTGCAATAGTCTCCAATAAAGTCTTTTATGCTTGTTCAACTTTTTGTTTGAAAATTTTCTTTGACACTCTCAACCTTAACATCATATTTTTTAAAGCCTCCTCACCATGAGAATCTAATGGAGGAAGAAGCAACAGCAGAGGCTGAAGCAAAAATGAGTAAAGATGAGACCAAGGTCCCAGTAAACTGATAGCATCTGTGGAAAACACAAGAGCAGAAACAAGGAAAGTCAGAGGCTAGTGGTACTAATACAAATTCTTGGACTGCATGCTACTGTCTAGACCTTGTCTCAGTGCTTCTAGAAATCCATCATAGAGATCATCTTTGAGAGACCTACTTTTCCCCTATCAAAACCAATCCTTTTTTGTTCTTTGCCCTGCACCTGTAACATCTGGGGACTAGTTCTATTCTCACTTGTGTCTAAATGTAACACAAGTACAATAAATCATCCCTTTACTATCTTAAGAAAAAAATTAAAAAAAAAATTGTTTCTTTGATGTGTCTCATTTCTATATCATCTAAAGAACTGAAATAGAAATCACTATTTGTTACCTTGTCACAAAGACATTTATCAGAGGAGCAAAGATATTGTGTGTGTGGGGGGGGGTGTAAAAAGTAGGTGCCTAAGGGACCAGGTACAACATCATTTGTTGACTGTATCACACAATCATTTTAACTGGTAAGTGCCTGCTTGCTTTTATTGGTGATGGAGCCAGGATAGGGTTTGAAGGATTTTTGTTGCACTGTAAAATGACTCAAATGAATTATTGCTGGATCATATTTTTGTCTTTTAGGGTAGTGGTCCATCTTGCTGATTGTTAGATTTATCTCAAACTGCAAACCAAATTTTCATTATGCTCCTTCAGCAAATGAATAATGGGAAAATCCCACCTAGTATATCTCACTGGTCAAAATGAAGATTTAAAGGTTGGGCAAAGTATTTGAGCATTATATCACAAGATCAAGCTCATTCATTCTTGTATATATTTCCTAACCAAACCAATCTAACTTTCTAAACTTCTTTTCTGTATTTTTTTTTATTCAAAACAGGGAATATAGCCACCTGCTTATAGAAATCTTTGCTGATCTTGGCCCATATCAGTTGTAATACATTTAGGGAGTTTATGCTACCTCCCATTCAGTTTTTTACATACTTGAATAAAAATACTTCCAAATTTGGATAGATCAGATGATGGTTGATTAATGTTCTTTAATAATCATTTATATTAGGACTGTTCTATGCTTGTGGTTAAGATGGGCACCATCATTTCCTTTCCTCCTTGCAGGCATACATTTTTATTTTTTGTAGTTCAGGGGATACCAATGCTTTATTAGCAAAATATAAAATGCCAAAATTAGGCCAAGAAGTAGAAACCATGAATATACCAATTAGCATACATTAAATTTTAAAAGTTCCCGTAACTGGTTGGCTTCTTCTGAGTTCTATATAACACAAAACAATCTTCTGTATGAAGATTGGTATTAATCCTGAATTCCTTTTTTTATTTATTATTATTGTTTACATCTTTTATATTATTGTCTATTCCCTGTAGGTTACCCACAACTGATTCACCCGTGAACCGTCACCATAGTCCCTTGTGCTCTTTTCTCCCCCATTTTGAGCTCTTATCTTTCCCCTCCCTCGCTGAATGTCTCTCTCTTATTTGGTCCCCCTATATTCATGCTATAAGTAAAGCCATTCAATATTTTTTCTCTTTCTTTCTGCCTTATTTCGCTGAGCATGATCCCTTCCAGCTCCATCCATGTTGCTGCGAATTGCAACAGACATACATTCTTATGATAAATTCCTCTTGAATCTAGACTGTACTCATTGACTTGTTTGACGAATAGAACGCGGACATGTTGTCTCACAGTTTCTATGGTTGGGTCATAAAAATACTTGTAACTTAATCCTGTGCCTCTTAGCTCTTTGCCTTGCTGTGCAAGTTATATGGGAACACCAGGTAGGTTGAGATACTGTGTGGATAGAGGAAAAAGGGGTTAGGAACACTGAGATTCCAATTATGTGTGTGTGAAGACATACATTTTATGTGAATCCCCCTACCCCAGTCTCTGCAGGTGATGCCAACTAGGTTGATGATAACTTTCTACGTCATTCCTAAGTTATTTATAACCCTCAAAATCTTAAGGGAATAAAAAAGATTATAAGCACCTAGTTTTTGGTTTGTTAATTTCATAACGATAGATAACTGGAACAATATGCATTTCAGTTTTAGATTTTAGAGCATAAGAATCACCTCTGTCTCTTGATTCAAAGTCCTGCTCCTTTTCCTGTACAATAAATTTGTGGAGACATATATAAAGCCCAAACCTATTTGAGGAAATAAATCTCAGGTCTAATGTTTCATGATGTCAGATAATTATCCATGAGAAATGAATGTAATCTTACATTTCATGGGGATGTATTCAGGATTGCCAAACCCTAAACCCAAGCCATTGGGAGGAAACTGGCAGCTTGAATTCAAACTGTAAGCTTGTTTTTTACTAGAGAAAATTACTTAAAATTTTCTGCACCTCGATTTATCTTTAAAATAAGAATAATCGTGCTTTGAAGTATTGTAACTGAAGCCTAAATGATGCATTCTGCACATGTGGATATTCAACAGATGCCGGTCTCCTGCCTCTGTTTTATTCTTTTACTCAAGTCAGTAATTACACTACTTTATTTCTCTTGTTCAGTTTATATAGTATTGTCATTATCACTGGACATTTATGTCTCAGACCTTTAATTGTAAATTACAGAGTATATGACTGTTTATTTTTGAATATTTAGATAACTCCTGCTTTATAAAACAAAAAATACTTGAAATTATTTATAGAATAAGAATATGAAATCTGGGCCTCCCTGGTGGCGCAGTGGTTAAGTGCTGCGCTATGGAGCTGTTGGCAGCGTTGACGTGAGTTCGACACCCGGCCAGGGAGATTCCCACATGGTGCGGCAGACCTCTCCTGCCTTGCCCGCTGCTCCCCTCAGCAGTGTATTTCCCACGATCTGCCTTTGCTGCTCCCCACTCTGTCTCTGGTGAACCCTTTCGCCGCCCCATGCCTCTGGTCTGTACCCCAGCTTGTATGCACAAGTAAATAAATCTTAAAAAAGAAAAAAGAATATGAAATCTCACTTTGCTTATAAAATTTCTTTTACATGTCCTATCTTGTACTGTTCTCTATGTTCTCTAAAATTAAAAAAAAAAAGCCATCTGTTCTAGTCTTTTGCTAATCATAAATTAGATTTTTCATTTTTTTCCTTATCCATTTACCATATATAATTTGTGTTTTCTCTTATAAATTATCCTAAATTATTGTAAGCATTTCCTGTGAAATGGTCTGATACATTTTATTAGTTCAAACCTTGCCTTAGAACAGTGCCTTGGCCAATGCTGGTAACATGTTTTGAATGGATAAAAAGAAGAATATCTGTGGACAAAATGAAATGGCAAGGAGCTAATTCAACTTTCATTGGTTAAAATGAACTTGTCTCATATAGTTTGGAAACTTAGAGTTTTAATATTAGGAAATGTTAGGTGTGCCTAATTTACTGTTTTTCAGTTCCATTCTTTTTAATTTAAAATAAATTTATGGCACTAAATTGAAATTTGGCCTGGATATTTTAATAGAAAATCAATCTTGGAATACTAACTGTAAAGTGATTGCTTTTATTTGGAATTGTTTTCATCATTGTCCATCTTTCAAAACTATTTCAGGATTCAAACAGTTGATAACAATTTGAAATCAAGAAATTTAATCACAAAAATGTTTTTTCCCAATGTTAAACAGAAAATTAAAATTAATTTGTGCTGAAGGAGGTGAGGGAGTTACTTTTCTTTAGTAAAACACAACATAGGAGAACGATGAAGCCTTATGGAAGGAAAATAATGAATTTATAGTAACATTCACCCCAAGAGAAATGTTGATCTATTGACCAAGCCAGCTTGCAGTTTAGATGCATTCACTGAAAAGCTGTTGCCATCAGAGGCTCTTCAGAAAGCCAAGTTCTTGCCAATGATCGTGGAATTTATCCAATCCATTTGCATCTAATTATTTGCCCAAAGTAAGTTTTACATTTCCTAAGTAATATCGTGCTTAGAATTTCTCTAGGGGTATCACTCCATTATCTTGTTAATCACATTTTCAGGAAATTGTTAAAATTTTTGTAGAAGTCTTCCATTTGCTAAGATTTTTACTTATCATTTTACTTAGCTAAATAATTCTCTACCCCTTGACTCTACTTTTTCACAGCATTAATATGTCCCATCTTTTGTACAACTAAGCACATCTATAAATCTAGGTTCCTTTCCTTTTCTCCCCACTTAACACATAAAATTCCCAGAAGGATACATTTTTATTTTCTCTTACTAGTTATTACAAAGAAGTGGTCTATATTATATTGCAACAAGATTGTAAATTGTTTTGTCATGAAATTATTCAGCATCACATTTCATTATTAGATGGTTGCTTTGTTTTCTCCAGTAGGTTTGCTATAGTTTGATTTTTCACTTTAATACAAAATTGCTCAAAGGAAAAGTAATTCACAATAGCAAAATCAATGTTTTTAAGGATTCATGAAGAAAGAAATTATAAACTGGAAAAGGGATCCTCACTGAAGCACTTTGCTACTAGTTTTTAGATAGATTTATGTATGTGTGTGTGTGTGTGTGCGCGCGCATATATACATATATGAATAAATTAGTCATCTCATTTCATTGATAACAAAAGGTATGAAACCCAAAATGTATTAGTAGAGAAAACAGTTCATTTAGGATCAAAAGAGGGGTTTATGTTTTATTTTTATTAGTTGATGATATCTGTTATATCATGGTGGCTAAATTGCCATTATTTATTTTTTTCTATGATCTATATCTTTCACTGAAATGCATAATAGCTAATAATAAGGCAAATTATTGTCTACATTTTGGATGCTCTTAAAGCATAAATCAACTCTCCTATCTCAGGAAATGGCATTCCCTGCACAAGTTGTGACAAAGCCAATGTCTACTTTTATAAGCAATATTCATAATATAGCAATCTTTGTTTACTGTTTTGAAATTCTGGTAAAGTTCCTGTCTGTGTGCTCACTGAGTTTGCACCAATGTCTCTGACGTCTGCTATGGTGGGTCTGCTTTTGCATCACTTTCTGGGGCTCACCGAGGTTGTACCAGTGTCTGCTGTGGTTTACTATGGTAGATCAGCTACCAGGTCCCTTCCTGAAGCTCTCTGAGGCTGGGCTGATGTCTCTGGAGGCCTACTGTGGTGGGCCTGCTTCTGCATACCATCCTGGATCTTGTGTACATCTGTGAAGTGTTACTGTGTAAAGACCTTGCCAGTTCTAAGCACTCTTCTACTTACATGAAGCTGAGGTTTACTTTGCCCACCTGGGCAGGCTAACTGCTTGGCAGGATCCACTGCTTACTGGGGTCCCCTACCCCTGGCTGTTTTTCCAGTATGTGATATGATTGTCTGTTTTCCCTTCAGGAGGTATTGACTTTGTTCTGCTGCAACCTAGCTGAGAGTATGTGGAGTAGGTGAGCTCAGCATCTTCACTCTGCTGCTATCTTGACCTGCCCCTCTCAAGATTGTTTATATATCCCAGTCTAGATCCACGTTGAGATACAATTACGGATTTTTTTAAACAACAGTTTACTGCAGAACTCAGCATCAGTAAAATACTTATCTTTTCTGGGCAATCTGTATCAGTGGAGTTACTTCATTATCCATTTCTCTGAAGGAAATAAAGTTATAAGTAGCAGGATGGGAAATACCAGGAAATGATTCAAGTAGCTTAGTTGTGCATATTCAAAGATGGCCTGTGATAAAAGAAAAAAAAATAGAATATTCTCTATGTAATGCCATTTTCAGAAATCTTCCAGAAGAGTTTTTCAAATGTATAAAAAGAGAGGAAAATAGACTTTAGAACATTTTCAAACAGTATCCTGGAATAGTCAAGAACAGTGTAAAGGGATCCTTGTCCTCTACTCATAAATGTTCACAGACCTAAAAGAAGGAAAGCAGAAAATAGAAATTGGACAGAGAAATTGCCAACTTATAAAATTTCCAAATGTGACTGAACATTTCAAAGAGACTTAGAATGTAAATCATCCAGAATGAAAACTAAATATGACCCTTCATATAAAACTAAATTGTCTGATTGTACCAAAAGAGAAGGAATTTATTAAAAATGTGACCCTGAGATTTAAAAAAAGTAGTAAATGCATGCAAGGAAGTGAATTTATTTGTATTGTTTATAGAAAACACACAAAATATTAAAATGCAAAGAATTTCCAATTCTGAAAAGAACAGATCAGAATTGTCAAGTTGCAAGATCCATGGGGATATGATGTGACAAGGCCCTGATGATTGAATGATAGCATCAGATAATTTCAAATAGATATTTGGTCAAGTGTTCCATGAAGCAATTCATCACAATAGGAGCAAATTGACCGTAACTTGAATCACAAGCAGCACATTTTAAGATGAATTTTGTACTAATGACTTTCTCTAGGTGTTTAGTATATACTGAAGGAAAGACCTGAAAATAACAGTTTCCAACAATTTCAGTCATATTTCATATCAAAGCTCAAGAATATTTATAGGACAAAAACGGTAGCAATAAGGTAAAGTTTATAATGTCCATTATCTAATGCAAAATTCCAAAGGATGAAAAGCAGGAAAATGCAATCTATAATGAAAAATAAATTCATCTCTTTCTGTTGATCCCTATTTCCACCTAATATGATTTTTCTCTGCTTAAAAAGTTTCATTTAATGTCCCTTCCAGTTCACGTCTGATTGTTACCTTTAAATATTATAATCAATCTTCGTGGAACGGCCTTCAGCTTCTCACCGTTGAGGATAATGTTGGCTGTGGGTTTGTTGTATATGGCTTTTATTAGGTTGAGGTATGTTCCTTCTATCCCAAGGATTTCAAGGGCTTTTATCATAAATGGATGTTTCACTTTGTCAAATGCTTTCTCAGCATCTACTGATATGATCATATGGTCTTTATTTTTCTTTTTGTTGATGTGTTGGATTACATTAATTGATTTTCAGATGTTGAACCATCCTTGTGTCCCTGGGATAAATCCCACTTGGTCGTGGTGTATTATCTTTTCGACAGCCACATGCAAAAAAATGAAGCTAGACTACTACCTCATACCGTGCACAAAAACCAACTCAAAATAGATAAAAGACTTAGACGTAAGACCTGAAACCATAAAATTTATAGAAGAAAATATAGGCAAAACTCTACACAACATACATCTCAGCAAAATCTTTAACGACACATCCCCCAAAGCGAAGGAAGTGAAGGACAAGATAAACAGATGGGACTACATCAAAATAAAAAGCTTCTGTAAGCAAAAGAGACATTAACCAAAACTAACAGACAACCTACCAACTGGGAAAAGATCTTTGCACACAATACATCTGATAAAGGACTGATAACAAAAATTTACAAGGAACTCACACAACTCAACAAAAAAAAAAGCTAACAATCCAGTCAGAAAATGGGCAGAAGAGCTCAAAAGGCACTCCTCTAAAGAAGAAAAGCAAATGGCCAACAGATACATGAAAAAAATGCTCAACATCACTTATAATCAAGGAAATGCAAATCAAAACCACTATGAGATACCACCTCACACCTGTGAGGATGGCACACATGAAAAATACAGACAACAAATGCTGGAAAGGATGTGGAGAAAAAGGAACTCTTCTACACTGCTGGTAGGAATGTGAACTGGTCCAACCACTATGGAAAGCTGTATGGTGATTCCTTAAACTGCTCAACATGGAGCTTCCATAAGACCCAGCAATACCACTTTTGGGAATCTACCCAAAGGACACAAAAACACTAATCTGAAAGGATGCATGCACCCGTATGTTCATTGTGGCACTGTTCACAATAGCAAAGGTATGGAAGCAACCCAGATGTCCAAAAATAGATGACTGGATCAAGAAGATGCGGTACATATACACAATGGAATACTATTCAGCATTCAAAGAAGATAAACACATGCAATTTGCAGCAACATGGATGGAATTAGAGGGGATCATACTCAGTGAAACAAGCCAGAAAAAAAGATAAAAATATCAAATGGTTTCACTTATAACAGGACTATAGGGAAACCAAATAGGAGAGAGACACTTGGGGGAGTGGGGGGAGGGGGAGGATAAGGGCACAAAATGGAGCAGAAAAGAACACAAGGGACCACGGAGATGGATCACGGGTGAATTGGTGGTGGGTTACCCAAGGGGAATACAAAATGTAAAAGATATAAATAACAATAAAAATATATATTTAAAAATAAAAATAAATAAATAAATAAATCTTATAATCAAGATTGGAGAAGAATTTAGTCTATGACCAATTTTATCCCAAAAATGAAGCAAAAGATTTCTGAGTATATATAATTCTGTGAATTATTAGAATTTCTCCTCTGGTTGATGGTAATAGGCATATGTTTTTCAACTTCTGAGGTTTTTTTTTTGTGCATGTACTGATTATATATTAAGCTGGTTGATTTAGGGGAAATCCTTCAGATCTCCTAGGTTCTCCATCTATGCAGCTTATTTTTTCTGGTTCTCTACTCAGTAAACTCTTTCAACTTTGGCCTCCTTATTCTCCCTATTATGTCTCCTGAAATCATGAGCACTATCTATTGATAGTTTTCCTTTCTTGTGCTGTGACATGGCCACCATCTCCAGACAGTAAACGAGCAAAATCAGAGAGATCACCTTCTTTATTTCCTGTCTTTCAGTTACTGTTCTTTGTCATTGTATGATGTCCAGGGTCTCAAAAACCATTGTTTTATTTATTTTACCCATTATTTTGATGTTTGAGACAGGAGAATAAATCTGGTCCACATTTCTCTATCTTGGTAAACAGTGAAATTCTTGAAAGTAGACTTTTATATTTGCCTAAATTTTAATACATTTATTTTTTGTCGATGAGTAAGGAGAAATTCTTAAACATAAACTTCACATTAGTATTCTTTCTGTCTCTGATATTCATTTACTTACATAAATCCCACTGGCTATGAAGCAATTAGACAGCAGATGGTTCAGTTCAAATCAATTAAATTGAATGGTATGTGCTATGAATAACTGGTACTATCAAAATGTGTGTTCAAAAAGTACTGTTCTTTTACCAGCAATTATTATAATTTTTATAGTCCTTGAAAAATCTCAGTTTAAGTTCACCTTCGATATTTATCAAAATTATTAACCTTAGTATTCTTATAAATGAAGTATACAGAGAATCAAGCAGTATCATTACCTAGTACTTATATTACAATGTATTGCCAGAATTTTTGAACATATCAAAATTACGTATTTCTGATAAGTAGGTATTATTACTATTGTCTATACTTACATTTACTCTTGAAAATATAACAAAAGAAACAAAATATAAGTATCTGAGCAGTGAAAAAATTTGAAGAATTTATTGAATACGATATTTTTGTATCTTATTTTCTCTCTAAGGTGGCAAATGTTTGAAGGTTAGGATTTATCGTATAAGACATGCCCCTAAAACATGGTGGCGAACAGATGCTAGGATCAGGCTCTCCCACAAAAAATCGATTTATGGAGAAAAATATCCCTAACTTTGAGAGCTGACTTGAAGAGAACCGGATACCCTACACAAGACAGTCAACCCACGGGGTGCTTTAGATTTAAAAATAAACTGAAGAAACGGAGTAAAGAGAAGAGAAAAGACATCGGACCCCACACAGAGGAACAGCAGCAAGGAGAGGTGGGCGAACCAGCTTCCCATGAGATCCACTGAATACAAGGTTAGAAACTGCGGTGAGGTCGGAGGGCTCCAGCCAGCCAACTGGGAGCGTGACCCCCACTCCCCTACACCACGACCCCCGTCTCTTCCCTGCGTGGCAGCCCTGAAGAGCAGGAAAGCGGGAGGGTCACTGCGTCCCATCTCCCACCTGGGGCTAGGTAACATCTTAAAGGGGAGAAAGTCCAAGCAAGAAACATCCCCCACTGGTTTCTAGGTGATAAATTGGCCAGAAAAACTGGCTTGACCAGAAAACCTCCCACTGAAACCACCTCAAACACCTTGGGCCTTAGACTGCAACTTGATCCCAAGCTGATGGGAGGGGTGGCGATTAAGAATATTGACTGACAGTCCCCAAAACCCCTCCCATACCTGTTGCTGGGGGTACAGGCTCCTGCTGAAACTATCTCTGACCACACCCTCCCCTGCAAAGTGTCAGCATCTTGGCACCCGGCGGGCAGCAAAAAAAAAAAAAAAAAAAAAAGACCTCAGCAGGTGGTGAACACAGCCCAGCACTTGCCACACCCCCACCTTCTAGGTGGCTGCACACTGGCACCCCAGAAACTAGGGGAGGTGAAAAGTTGATCAACAGCCACACACAGCCTCCACCCTTACACCCCTTCATGGAGTAGCGGGGCCCAAGCAGCAGAAAAGAAACTAAGACAAGGACCTCCCAACCCCTCCCCACCAGACATAACCCCAGGGGCAGGAATAGCCCCAGGCAAACATCGGAGGAAAGGGAAAAAAAAAGGGGAGGGAGGGGAGAAAGAATAGAAAGACTCCCAGCAAGGACTAATGACAGCAGCAACAGCAAAACAACATCTGTCACTGGAAAGAGGGGTTGAACCCCAGCAGGGGACCCAACCAGAAATCTCAAAACCTAAGAGCAAAAGGACTACAGGACTTCAAATTCACATCTCCCCAATACTTTATTTTTTATTATTATTATTTTTTATTTTTTATTATTTTATTTACTTTTTTTTTTTTTTTACTTTTAACCTACCTTTTTCTCTTGGTCCTTCATTCCTACTTTTCTTCATCTTCATTCCCATTTTCTTTCCTCTCCCTTTTATTCCTTCTCTCTCTCTCTCTCTCTCTCTCTCTCTCTCTCTCTCTCTCTCTCTCTCTCTCCTTTCTTTACTACAAACCACCCCTTCATCTTCCCTAATTCAAATTGGAACCGGAAACACACTGGATACACGTCACGAGAAACACAAAAATTTAACAAAGAAAAACAAGAAAATCCAGAAGATATCCAGCTACAGCCAAGACAACTCAGACACTAGGGAACCACAAACACTCGTGAGCAAGTAAAACCAGGAGTCATGCCCGCCAGCACCAGCGGAAAGCTACGAACAGAGAAAAGCAGAAAACCAGCAATGGGAAAGAAAAAAGTCACAAATGACTCTCAGACAATACACCACAAAAAGAAAATCCCTCTCCAAAACCCATTAATATGGACATAGAAGATTACATCCACCTAACAGATAAAGACTTCAAAATAGCCATCACAAAAAAATTGATAGAATTAAATGAAAAGAACAAAGAACTGAGGAATGAGAATGAATGCATAAAGAAGAAATTGAAGGAACTGGAAGATTTAAAAACATTAGTAGAGGAGCTGAAGAAATCCAGGGAAAGCCAGAAAAGTGAATTAAAAGATATGCAGGGAAGAATGAGCATTCTGGAAGATAAAGATACTAACAGAATCAAGGCAGAAAAGGAAAGAGAAAAACAAAGGAAAAAGAATGAGGAAAAGCTTTGAGAACTATCTGACACCATGAATAAAGGAAACATCAGAATCATAGGAATCCCAGAAGGAGAAGAGAGAGACAAAGGAACAGAGAAACTTCTCAAGGAGATAATTGAAGAGAACTTCCCAAACATGAAAATGGAAAGAAAAATTGACATACAGGAAGCCAGACGAACTCCATATTATTACAACGAAAGGGAAATAAAAACAGCAAGACATATGACAGTAAAACTATTGAGAATTCAAGAGAAGGAAAATATATTGAAAATGATGAGGGCAAAGAAACAAATAACCTATAAAGGAAAGCCAATCAGGCTGACATCAGATTTCTCTGAAGGAACACTACAGGCAAGAAGAGATTGGAGGGACATATATAACATACTACATGCCAACAAATGTCAACCAAGAATACTCCACCCTGCAAAGCTCTCATTCCTCTATGAAGAAAAAATATGGACCTTCTCTGACAAACAGAAACTACAGAAATTCATTGCTACCAAACCCCCACTCCAAAGAATACTAGAAGAAGTCATGAAGACAAAACCAACAGAAGAAAGACCAGGAAACACAGAATAAGGTAAGAATTAGAACCACAAAAGGGTAAACAAATAAACAAAAAAATATGGATGACAGTATATAAATATTAACTCTAAATGTAAATGGGTTAAACACACCAATTAAAAGACATATCATAGCAGGATGGATCAAAAAACAGAACCCAACCTTCTGCTGTCTACAAGAAACACATTAAATTGTGAAAGATAAACAGAGATTAGTAGTTAAAGGATGGAAAACAATCCTACAAGTAAATGGACCAAGAAAGAAGGCAGGAACAGCTATACTTATATCAGATAAAATAGATTTCAAACTTAAGAAGGTAAAAAAAGACAAAGCTGGTCACTACATCATGATAAAGGGGACAATAAAACAGGAGGATGTAACAATCATCAACATACACTCCCCGAATGAAAGAGCACCAAAATATATCAGATAATTATTATCCCTGAAAACAGACATTAAAGAAAATACATACATAGTAGGAGAGTTCAACACCCCACTGTCTCTATTGGACAGATCAAGAAGACAAAAAGTAACCAAGGACATTAAAGCTCTAAATAAGGACCTAGACCACATTGGATTAACAGATATCTATTGATCACTTCACCCCCCAAAAATTGAATACATATTTTTCTCAAGTGCGCACGGAACATACTCCAGGATCGATCACATATTAGGCTACAAAACAAACCTCAACAGATACACTAAGATCAAAATCGTACCAGCCTTCTTCTCTGATCATAAAGGAGTCCAACTAGAAATAAATCATAAAAAGGAAAAAAAGAAAACTCCTTACCTCATGGAGACTGAAACCCACATCACTGGAAAACCAATGAATCAACAAAGAGATCAAGAAGAAATTAAAAAATATCTAGAACTGAATGACAATGAGGACACAACTTTCCAGAACGTCTAGGACACAGCAAAAGCAATAATAAGAGGAAAATATATAGCATTACAAGCTCACATCAAGAAACAAGAAACAACCCAAAGAAACAATTTAATCTCACATCTCAGAGAACTAGAAAATGAACAACAAAAAACCCCAAAAGCCAGTTTAAGAAAGGAAATAATAAAAATCAAAGCAGAAATAAATGAAATGGAAATAAAAAAAAAAAAACAATCCAGAAGATGAACGAAACCAAAAGCTGGTTCTTTGAAAAAATAAACAAAATATACAAACCACTAGCCAGGCTTACAAAGAAAAAACAAGAGAAAACACAAATAAAGAGGATCATAAATGAAAAAGGAGAAATCACAATGGACACAGCAAAAATTAAAAAAAAAGAGATTACTATAAACAGCTATGTGGAAACAAGTATAACAATCTAGAGGATATGTACAAATTCCTAAAACTATACAATCACCCAAAACTAGACAAAGAAGATATAGAACACCTAAACAGACCAATCACAAGTAGTGAAATTGAAACAGTAATTAAAAACCTCCCCAAAAACAAAAGCCCAGGACCAAATGATTTCACAAATGAATTCTACCAAACATTCAAAAACAAAATAGTGCCTATATTACACAAACTCTTTCAAAAAATCGAGAAGGAAGGAGTACTACCAAACATATTCTATGAAGCAAATATTACTCTAATACCAAAACCAGACAAAGACAATACAAAAAAAAAAAAATCTACAGACCAATCTCCCTAATGAATACTGATGCAAAAATATTTAACAAAATCTTGGCCAACAGGTTCCAACAATGCATCCATAAGATAATACACCACGACCAAGTGGCATTTATTCCAGGGACACAAGGATGGTTCAACATTCGAAAATCAATCAATGTAATCCAACACATCAACAAAGAGAAAAATAAAGACCATATGATCATATCAATATACGCTTAGAAAGCATTTGACAGTGCAACACCCATTTATGATAAAAGCCCTTGAAATCCTTGGGATAGAAGGAACATACCTCAACATAATAAAAGCCATACATGACAAACCCACGGCCAATATTATCCTCAACGGTGAGAAGCTGAAGGCCTTTCCCCTAAGATCAGGAACAGGCAAGGATGTCCACTGTCACCATTACTTTTCAATATAATACTGGAAGTCCTAGCCAGAGCAATTAGACGAGAGAAAGACATGCAAGGGATCCAAACAGGAAAACAAGAAATTAAACTGTCTCTATTTGCAGATATATGATAATATATATATATACAAAACCCTAAAAACTCCATAGAAAAACTACTCAAAATAATAGACCAGTTCAGTAAAGTAGCAGGATACAAAATCAATGCACAAAAATCAGAAGCCTTCCTTTTGGCAAACACCCAATCTGAAGAAGAGGAAATTAAGAAATCCATCCCCTTCAAAATCGAAACCAAAAAAATCAAATATCTGGGAATAAATCTAAGAAAAGACATAAAGGACTTATACAAAGAAAACTACAAAACTCTGTGAAAGAAATAGAAGAAGACACATGAAGATGGAAAGACATCCCTTGCTCATGGATTGGAAGGATTAACATTATCAAAATGGCAATCCTACCAAAAGCAATTTACAGATTCAATGCTATTCCAATAAAAATCTCAATGACATTCTTCAAAGAAATAGATCAACTACTGATGAAATTCATATGGAACCACAAAAAATCTTGCATAGCTAAAGCCCTACTAACTAAAAGGAAAGAAAAACGGAGGAATTTCACTCCCTGATTTCAAACTATTGTGCAAAGCCATAATAATTAAAACAGCATAGTACTGGAACAAAAACAGACAGATCAATGGAACCGAATAGAATACCCAGAATTAAAGCCACATATCTATGAACAACTAATCTTTGACAAAGGAGCAAAGAAAATGCAGTGGAACAAGGACAATCTATTCAATAAATGGTGCTGGGAAAACTGGACAGCCACATGCAAAAAAATGAAGCTAGACTACTACCTCACACTCTGCACAAAAGTCAACTCAAAATTGATAAAAGACCTGGATGTAAGACCTGAAACCATAAAATGTGTAGAAGAAAATATTGGCAAAACTGTACACGACATACATCTCAGCAAAATCTGGAAAGACACATCCCTCAAAGCAAAGGAAGTGAAAACAAGATAAACAGATGGGATTATATCAAAATAAAAAGCTTCTGTACAGCAAAAGAGACATTAACCAAAACTAACAGACAACCTACCAACTGGGAAAAAATATTTGCACACAATACATCTGATAAAGGACTAATGACAAAAATTTACAAGGAACTCACACAACTCAACAAAAACAATG
>PVIJ01000919.1:89728-235919 GCA_004024925.1 Scalopus aquaticus
GAAAAAATGCTCAACATCACTTATAATCAAGGAAATGCAAATCAAAACCACTATGAGATACCACCTCACACCTGTGAGGATGGCACACATTAAAAATACAGGCAACAACAAATGCTGGAAAGGATGTGGAGAAAAAGGAACTCTTCTACACTGCTGGTAGGAATGTGAACTGGTCCAACCACTATGGAAAGCTGTATGGAGATTCCTCAAACTGCTCAACATGGAGCTTCCATACGACCCCGCAATACCACTTTTGGCAATCTACCCAAAGGACACAAAAACACTAATCTGAAAGGATGCATGCACCTGTATGTTCATTGCGGCACTGTTCACAATAGCAAAGGCATGGAAGCAACCCATATGTCCAAAAATAGATGATTGGATCAAGAAGATATGGTACATATACACAATGGAATACTATTCAGCATTCAAAGAAGATAAACACATGCAATTTGCAGCAACATGGATGGAATTAGAGGGGATCATGCTCAGTGAAATAAGCCAGTAAGAAAGAGAAAATTATTGACTGGTTTCACTTATAACAGGACTATAAGGAAACCAAATAGGAGAGAGACACTCAGCAGGGGGGGGGGTAAGGGGAGGGGAGGGTAAGGGCACAAAATGGAATAGAAAAGAACACAAGGGACCATGGAGCACGGGTGAATTGGTGGTGGGCTACCCAAGGGGAATACAAAATGTAAAAGACATAAATAAAAATAAAAATATGTATTTAAAAAAGGTTTATGATATAATCTCTTAGGTCTGCACCACTGTATGTGATGCTCCTTTACTCTATGTTTCTGATACCATTATTGTTCCTCACTTGATTAGCAGTTAATCTATTTCAATATACTAAGTCTCGATGAAAAATACCAGAAGAATCATGCACTGACTTGATATTTAAGATTTCTGTTTAACTTCTTCCATAAACACATTTGCAAACTAGGGCAATGTTTCGCACCTATGTATAAAATTGATGTGGACATCAAACAAAAAAATGTTTAAAGCTGTGAGATAGCATCTGGAATAAAATTAACACTCAATAACTTATAGCTATTTTTTTAGTTATCAATCCCATTAATTATAAGTTAACCACTAGAGACTGCTTATAATTTTTAGTCATCTTGTATAAAAATGGCACAATTTCTTAACTATATCACTATGTACATAATAGGTTCATGAGTATAATTTTTCTAGTAAGGTAAATTTCTGAAAAGCCTTTGAACCCTTTCATCCTATTCTATAAGTATATACTATCTGCAATATTTGACATGTAAGTTTTATACAAAATGTTGACATATTAAGTGAAATCATATTTAAGAAAATAGTAAAAGTGCTAAAGTGCTACTGGTAGAAGAAATATGATAAATTAGTATTCAAATAATTCATAATACATAGATAAAAACAAAAAGGTTTTACTGATATAGAACAGATTGGAATTAAAAATATACCAATTATTTAAGAGAAAATCAGATTTAACTTCTTTATAACAGTTCAATAATATTTATTTAGAGAATATTAAGATAATGAACAATAACCCCTGTCTTCAGGGAACTTACAGACTTGTGATCAAAGTGGTTGTAGAAAAAGATGGTTTCAATATATTATCAGTGCTATGGTAGCATAAACCCAGTGAGGGAGCACTAAGCCTGTCTTTGAGTTTGAAGAAGACTTAGACAAGTGATGCCTTTACCAACTTGAAAGGTTGAAAAGGAGTCAGGTTGACAAAGAATAGCAGGAAACAGAATGCATGAGGGAAAGATGGACAAGTCTATGTACCACAGAAAATGTGTGCCAGGGAACAGTCATGAGGCTCAAGAGGTAGACTAAGTGAAGGCAGTTGAGAAATAGAGAAAATTGAGCTCCAAAAGCAATCAGTGTCTCACTGAAGATCATATTTATAGAAGACAGCTGCATTACAGTTAAAGCCTGAGCATACACAAGCTTTCACACTTATGTCCAAATACATTTATACAAACTTTCAAATAAAAAAGTCTTTGTAAAAAAATTAAAATGTGACTAAGAAATTAAAATTTTGTAAAGTAAATCTTCAAGTTATATAGTCACCAAATTGGTATGTAGAGTACAACATTTAGCTTTTGTTTAATATATCTCCAGTCTACAGCATCACACACATGTCACTGTGCACATACACATCCCTGGGAATGAGGAAGGGGCATTAGGTGTGGCCATATTATAAGTAGAAATTCAGACTAAATCATGAAATTAAAATGCAGTATTTTAGAGAAAGTAAATATGGTTAAATTCAACATTGTTTGGTTTGTTTCTTTATTACATTTTGAGTATGACAAGCTCAAGAATATTTGTTTTTTTCCCTTGTTGGTTTGTGCTAAAATAAAAGTTGCCAAAGGTAAGGAAACTAGAAAAATCCAAAGGCCATGACTATAATCTTTATCTAAAGCATTATTCAAACAATTTATTAAATTGTTATTTGTTAACAATTTACTTATGAAATTATTTTGCTGCTTCAATTTTTCTGTGAGTTGAAAATACCAAGAAATTGTTTATATTTTGGCTATTGGATGAGCTCTTTTCAACTCCTGACCATAGGCTAAGTCAATCATATCACCAGCTCTTTTTTATGATTTCCACTGACTTCATAAAAAGTAATCAAATCCAGTATTTGGAGGACATATTAATCACCTCCCAAACCAATATCTCTTTCATTTTTCCCAAGTCTGTGAAGGGTGACATTATTTATCAAGATGCTCACATACATTTGGGAGATGGTTCTTACTCATCTGTTATCACAGGATATCTTAAATTTCTTCATTTCAACACCTGAACTAGCTCTAAATTCTTATTTATATCCTCCCATACTTTCATGGCTCTAATCCAGTTAACTTATCTATCACATTTATAGTAGTTTTGTGTAATTTATTTTCCTTATTCTGTATTAAAATGTGAACATCATGCTCCATATTAAAAGCAAAACAAAACAAGCACACAAAAACATAAACACTTCTGTTTGTGACATAAATTCCAAATTTCTTCTCATTACATAGAATGACTTCACCACTTTGTTTTTTTAATTCATGCAATAAATATTAGTCTTTATTCATGTGAGAAGTATTAGTTGAAGATGTTAGCATATGACAGTGTTCTAATTAATATTTCTATTTGAGTTATCATAGGAAATAGTTTCCAGAGAAAAAGCAACATTCCATTGTGAACAAACAAAATACTAGAGGCAGGTTTTTTTTTTCTTTTAATATCTATGAAAGTTGCTGGAGCCAAGGTCCTGCCACTCACTGAATGAGGGCCAATATTTGGAGACAACAATTGATGTAAGGAAAGCAGGCTTATTCAGGTGCTGGTGACCTGAGAAGATTATAGAATCTATGTCCCCTCTCCCTCCATCTCCAAAATTTTGCTTGTTCTGGTTCAGTGAAGTAATTAAATGGGAAATCAGGGTTGTTAAAAGTGCAGTTTAAAGACTGATTAAATGATCAGTATACCAAAATTTCTATCTTGTGTGGTTCTTTTTTTCTTTTTTCTACAATCAGATCCTCCTCAAGCTCTTTGGATAACAACAATTTCCGCGTAGACTTTGCATTCTACTGTGTGCTACCCAGTTAGTTTCTCTACTGTAACATTTATTATTAAGATACATGAACTAGTCCCTGGATTTTGTGCCCTATATTATTTTTGGATTCTCTTTCCAGCCAACCCTGAAACTCAGCTCAAGGCTCCAATTTTTGCTGTGTTGTCAGAACAAATCTCAAAAAGAATGTTAGATAAGTTTTGTTTTTTCCTTATAATAGTTTAGGGTCTGAGGCCAATTCAACATGTAGTCTGAGTTTTATAAATACTTCCAAGTTAGTAAGGAATCAATACATCAAATCTTAAGAGAAGCCAAAACCCAAAGGAGTAAACAAAGCACCTTAAGTCAATTTTGCTCAGAAAGGAAATTGAATTATTGAACTGAGTTAATGTATTTGAGAGATAGGGACAGACAATGATAGTCAGAATCTGCTTGAATTTACTATTGCAAAATGGACTGGGACTCTACTTCTTATAACATGAATATTTATGTTCTCCAAAGTTCACATGTTGAAATTTAAGCCCCAAAATGATAGTATTGGGAAGTGGGGCCTTTGGGAAATGATTAGGTTATGTGTGTGAACCCATGAATAGGATTAGTACCTTTATAATAGAGATCCTAGAGTGTTCCAACACCCCTTCCACCAATGTGAAGACAGTCAGAAGAAAATGGTTTATGAACTCGGAAGCAGGCTTTCATAGATACTGGAGCTACCAGTACCTTGATCTTGGACTTCTCAGACTTCAGAAATATGCCAAAATAAATGCTTTTTTTAAATTCACTAATTTATGGTACTTTTGTTATAGCAGCCTGAACTAAGACAAAGAGCTATATATATTAATGTATAAATTAAATTGTAGTTCTTGAAGTGGAGTGGGGTGCCAGTGGGGGCAAAACAACATTTGATGAGAGAGTGACTGACAATTTTACAGACCAGATGAAACACTACAATCCACTTGACCTAACCCAGCCTCCTCAACCCCCCCCCCGCCCCCCCGCACACAGTTTTCACTAGCTCATTTATTGTATCCCCGTCTCCAACCTGCAAGGCATTCTGGGATCATAATGGCTAGAGGAGAGTATACAGTACACAAAAAAACAGAAGGAAAATTAGAATATTAGCTGTTCTGAGACAGAATCAAATTCAATGGTGTAGTACATAATATCTGGGTGGCATTATTAATTTGTCAGAAAATGTTTTTCCGAGAAGAATACAATAATTAAAGTTTTGTGGTATAAATAACAAGAGAGAGTCAGCAATGAGAGGATGAAGCAATAGTTTTTCAAATATAAAAACAACTATGAAAGAGATTTTCAAGTAGCATTAGGTGAGGCCAAAGAGATATGAAATGGTCAGATAACCCAATTAAGGGTTTTTGTGTGTGTGTGTGTGTGTGTGTGTGTGTGTGTGTGTATAACATGGATGTACGAATGCATTTTTCTTTTTTTGGTAACAGCTCTATTGATATATAATTCACATGTATCTTCATTGAGATACTATTCACCCATTTACAATGTACAATTCAATAGTTTATATTTTATTTTTTTCAAGCTTTATTGAGTAATAATTAATAAGTAATTGCATATATTTAGGCATGTAATGAGTTGATTTGATATACTCTATTTAAATAGCTCTATTTAAATGTAAGGGAAAAATGCCTCTAGAGGAAACTGACTGACAAAATCACTAAGAGAAATCACAACTCCTACCAATGTTTATCAGTCTGGTCTTTCTATATATGAGTGTAAAGCTAAAGTGCCTCAGATATATGGGGAAAGTCAAAAGCCAAATTTAAAACCAAATATCTCTTGACATATATTAAAGTCAGTGGAAATTAATGCCTAGGCATAATTTAGGCATAGGAGATACCTGATCCAACTTTCACTTTACACAATTACTCTAGCTGCTCTGTTGGAGCAAGAATGGAAACAAGAAGACTGGATAAAAAGTTTTAGGAGGATCTGGCAATAGATGTTGATAGTCTAGTTGAGGATAGTGAAAGTGAAGATAGGGAGCTTTCTCTCCACACTGCTTTTCATAGGGGCTGGGCCAGTCTGCATTCCCACCTCCAGTGTAGGAGGTTTCCTTTTTCTCCACACCCATTGACAAAGGAGCTAAAAATATACACTAGAACAAGGAATGCCTCTTCAATAAGTGTTAGGAAAATTGGAATGCCACATGCAAAAGAATGAAACTAGATCACAGTCTCATGCCATACACAAAAATCAATTCAAAATGGATAAAAGACTTGGATGTAAGATTTGAAATCCTGAAATACATAGAAGAAAACATAGGGAAAATGTTCCAAGATATCTTTACAGATTCATTCCCAGTAGTAAGGAAAACAGAGAAGCTCAGTGAAATAAGCCAGAAGGGAAAAGAAAAATATCGAATGGTTTGACTGATCGGAGGAATATAGGGGAACCAAATAAGAGATTAATAGGAGAAAATAACAACAACAACAACAAAAGCAAAGCCAAAAACTAGCAGGCAACCAGAAAGGAGAGACATGCATTTAGGGAAGGGGAGGATAAGGGTTCAAAATGGGGAGAAAAGAGTGAAAGGGACTATGGTGATGGTTCATGGGTGAATTGGTGGTAGGTTACCCATGGGGAATACACAATAATGAAAAAGATATAAATAAAAAATATATATTATATTTTAAAATATAAATATAAAATACATTTCATATTTTAAAATATATAAATATAAAATACATTTCATATTTTAAAATATATAAAATATATCATATATTCATATATATTCATATATATTCATATATATTATATATAATATTAATATTTATACATTATTTATTAAATATTTATATGTATTTATTATATACATTAATTATATTATATGTCATGTATATTATATATTATATTTATATATATTTATTAAATATTTATATATTATACATTATAATATATTAATATATATAAATATTATATATTATAATATATAATATTTCTATATATATATATATATAAAGAAACAATGGGACTACATCAAACTAAAAGTGTCTGCACAGTGAGAGACTATAAAATGAAGAGAAACCCTACTGAATGGGAAAAAATATTTGCACACCATACATATGATAAGGGATTGATAGCAAAGATCAGCAAAGAATTCAATTCAACTAAAAGAAAACAGATAACCCAATCAAAAAATTGCAGAAGAACTAAATAGGCACTTCTCTAAAGAAGCATATAGTTGGCCAACAGGGCGGGAAATATCACCCTAGGAATCATTAGCATTTTAACATAAAGCTATGGGACAGGGCAGTTACTGAAGTGGTCTATAAAAAATAAATCCTAGGGCTATCTGTCGCTCTAACATTTTGATGATACAGATTATGTGATAGGAAAACCAGTGAGATGGTGTAAAATAAAACAAGGGTAGAAAGTTTCTTAAGGAAGAAAGGGACAATCAGTTATGTCAGTTCTGTAAGAAATTTGGACCTCAAAGGTAGGTCTAAAAGTAATCTGTAGAATTTCCTATAGTATAGACATACTACTGAGTATAAATCAATGGATATGTAGAAATCTATTTCAGTATTTTTTCAGTCATACTTCTAAATATTAGCCAATGATTTTGATTTAAATTCATTTTGGTTTCAAAACCAAGAACTCTCCTTTCCATATGTAAAATATCTGATGAATTTATTTTATTTTTCTATCCAAATCCTGCCCATCTCACTTTGCAGCAAATCCAGCATCAGGGCCAAGGTTTCTGGCCAAGCTGTGGCCTGGCGTTAGTGCCTTGTCAATATAGTCAATACTTTTTATCCTCATGGGACTGTTTTATTCATAGCACCCTGTTCCTTTTCTTTTTAAATAATCCGAAAGGTACAAAACAGATTTTTTGTAAATTCTCCTATTACTTAAAAACCTGTTTCCTTCAGGATCGTTTGTTTGGCTTATTCACTTAGTCCTTTTTAAAAAATGTTATTGGTGCCTCCTCTATGTCCAATGATCTTTTCCTATCTTTGCGTAGTTACAGATTAAGGACCAGTTTGATGAATATTTATAGGAGCTAGGTCTTCTTATTAATATTAATTAATTTTAAATTATTGATTAACTTAATAATATGTAATAATATATATTTTTAGGTCTGTTTGCTCTCTGGGCCTCTCCCTTCAAAGCAATACCTAGTAATGGTCACTCCAGTGTGAGCATTTTTCTTGCCAAAAACCTTGCTTATACATAGGGTACATGAACACACAGTCTGGAGATGCCTACTATTTGACAACATAAGGAGGGCATTATCTCTTTAAGGGAAATATTTTAATTTTTTACACTGATAGAGCAACCTCTCTTTGATTGATACTTTTTTCCCTTTATATGTGTTACTTTTATATGTGTGACTTTTTCCCCTTTATATGTGTTTAGGAGGTGCAAAGTAAACTGCAGCTCTGCTCTTGCATCCAAGGTGCTATTCTTCCTTGTAGGAGCACTTCTAAATTCTTTGTAGAGCAACTAAAGTGCTTCATCTGGAAAATATCATCCCCTCTCTGTATGCTTGGTAATAGGGCACAACTGCAATAGCAATATGGATGCATTTAAAAATCCCACAAAATTATAAATATTATATTAAATATAAATATATACTATTTATACATTTGAATCAAAATATAAGTATATAATTTTTATATATTTGAATAAAAATAGAAGTGTATAATATTTATATTTTTAAATCCAACCTGGTTGCTTCTCTGAGATAAATTAGTAAAAACCTTCTCTGAATCTGGATATCTGCTCTGGTTTGGGCTGGCTTCCTTCCATTCCATTATTCACAACAAGATGATTTTACCTGCTTTGTAGAAATTCCAGTAGAAGGATGGTCTTCCCATGACATCCAATTGAATTTTTTCAGCACTGCTGGTTTTAAAAATATTTTGTTTCTGTCATTTCATAAACATATTAGAAAAGAAGGGAGAAGTTGATTTTGCATTTAATAGACCATGTAGATCTGGAAGTATCATATTTTGAACGAAGCTTTGTTGAGAACCGGTTATATTAGTTGCATATTAACATCATCTGGGGAATTAAAAAATACTAATATTAGGCCACAAACTCAAATAAATTATATTAAAATCTCTAGGTTTGGGGACTGGGCATCCATAATTTTTCACTTTAAAATTCCCAGGAGATTTTAATGTACAGGCAAGTTTGACATATTCTGATCTATGTCTCCTAATAAATTGAAAAGTCTTTGGGGGCAGGAACTTAGCATTATTTATTTATGCAACTAATGCTCTTTATACATTAGCAGATAAAGGTTTATTAAATTGAATGAATTGTGCTCTGAAAAGTTCAAAGTGTGAATATTAAGGGAAATTATTCATTTTTTATTTTACTATCTCAGGCTTTTGGGAATTAATAAAAACTAAAACTTGCCAAAAATACATTCATCTAAGTTTTCTGTGTAAGTAATCAGAGGTAAGTCGAAATCTGTGGGCCATGTAATATAAAAAGCATTGTGCATTTTTATGGTTCATTAATTGCACATGTGCATCCATGCATATAGATAGCCAACATTCGCAGCCGTGTAACTTCTCTATTTGTTCTCATAGTTGAAATAATTTAATATTTTCTTGTGAGATGTGAATTTAATCAGGGTAGCTATTTCCATGATTATATAATGCCCAGGATTGTTCTTGATGAGTTTCCAAAGATTACTTTCTCTCTCACCTTGATTCTTATGCTAATAACTCAGTTAAGTTCATCTGGGATAGTGTGGCATAGCCTAATGAATAAACTGACTATATAGCAGAGACTATAAGCCTGAAACTATGAATCACCAAGCTATAAATATCCTGGGAGCTCCCAGAGAGGTGCTGATAAATTAGAGGATGGAGCTTTTTTCTCTAAGATGCTTGTTGTATCTTGAGGGTGAGTCAATACCTAAGTTCAGATATTTATTTTTTAATCTGAGAAAAGCAATAAATGAAATATAATGTTGAAAAAAAGATTAATAACACTGGTCAACAGTGAGATCATTACTGACTTAAAAAGACCCTAATCTGTAGTATCTTGGTGTGCTGAACATGAAAATAACCCTGAAAAATTTTTATTAGCTCTCGTTTTGAAGATATTTCATATAATTCATTTTATATGTTTCACCGTGTAAATTTATCCAGTAGGACTGCAACAACATCTTAAATCAGCCTAGAATGATGTCATATTGCATCGCATTGCATAATACCATCATGCACACATCATCCAGAGCTGATTGCATCATTTTCTGATGCAATGCAATACTACTGCCAGGCACCTGCTGAAGTTAGCTTACTTCAGCAGTGCACTAGATAAAGTCCTGTCGGAAAGGTTGAGCACTGTAAATATTTCAGACTTTTTGCAAGACAGTTTAAGCTACTGTTCCATAGACCTGTTATTATTTTATCCATTTAGGCACAATACAGAACAGTAATGCCTTGAAAGTGTGTTAACAGCATGGACAATTTCTGGTCTATTTGTGGGGAAGTGACATTTGCCAATCAGAAGAAAAGTATCATTCTCAAGTGAAGAAGGCTTATCATCTTTACTGTGGATGCAAGGTTGGTGACCAAGACAAGCCTTGGGCCCTGCATCTATGCTGTGCTCCATGTAAAAAACAGCTTTCACAGTGGTTAAATGGCAAAAGACCATCAATGCCGTTTTCAGTCCCCATGGTGTGGAGAGAGCCAAGCAATCACATAAAAGACTGTTACTTCTCCTTGGTTCCTCCTTTTTCTGCCAAAATCATGAAGCAAAAGAATTCGAGAATAGTCTACCCAAGCATTCTGTCTTCATTGAGATGACCGGTTCAATAACTTGCTGCAGGGTGATGCCAAACAAGCATGGAATGCTTTTCACCTAGTGTCTACAAACATTCTTGGGAAAATTAGGGCAGAAAACTATAAAGAATTAGTAGAAGACACGCTGATGCAGTATCAGAAACTTGGCTGCAATATGTCACTAAAGATCCACTTCCTTCATTCCCATCTGGATTTCTTCTCCGAAAACTGTGGTATGGTTTGTGATGAACTTGGTGAACGTTTTCATCAAGATATCATCACATCAATGGATCAAAGATACCAGGGAAAATGGTCCACTATAATGCTGGCTGACTACTGCTGGACACTCTCCAGAGATGCTCCTGAACAACTGTAAGAGACAAGCGAAGAAATCTCGGAAGTAATCTATGACTTGATTTTTTACAGGTATTAGCCATAGGCCTGTTACTATTGTCATGCATTTTGTGATGTAAACATCCATTTATTGCAGATTACAAAAATAACTAGAGCCAAAACTTGAATTTGACTGTTATATTCATGTTGAGCACATACAAATTGATAGGAAATGACTAATTTTATTTCAGTAACATGACTTTTGTAAAAATTTGTTGACCAGTCATTGGCGTGCATTTCGTGATGTAAACATCAATTTATTGCAGATTACAAAGAAAACTAGAACCAAAATTAGAATTTGACTGTCATATTCTTGTTGAGCACATACAAATTGATAGGAAATGACTAATTTTATTTCAGTAATATGACTTTTGTAAAAATTTGTTGACCAATGTAATGAATATGATTATTCACGCACTTTCATATTCTAGCATCTGTGCACTGTGAATGATCTTTTTTATCTCTCAGATCAGAGAATTTTTCTCTAATCATGCCATATTTGATCCTGAATCTTATTAAATTTACCTACACTTACATCTTCCTTTTGTTCGATAAGCCCTGCATATAGAATTCCCTTGCAGTCTGCTTTTGGGATATATAGGCCATATTCATAATAATAAAAAAATAATATTCCATTGCACTTTATCAGTTCATCTGCCAATGGATGCTTCTATTAATTTCTAACGCCTGCCATGAACATGGGTTAGAGCTCCCACTTATAAACATATTCTAGTTTTGCTAAAACTTTTCCCCTTCTATAGATAGCCAAATCTAGCAGATTCTCCTCTCCAGACTTATTGTAAGGATTCCTGGGTTCCATCCAAAAAAAAGCTGCATCAGATTTTTTTTTTGATAATTAGAAGATTTGGTAATCTACCTTTTGCTCTCATAATTTAGATTACTTAATAATTACAGCTTAATTAGTTAATCCTCTGATAAGAGATCACTTAGGATTTTCCTGAGAGAAGAGAGTTATTCTTCCTATGAAAGAATAACAGTCTACACAGACTACTTTCTAAGAACATAGAATATCTCCACTTATTTCTGTACACTTTATTTTTAAAATGGAGGACATTTATTAATATTCAATTTCAGATAAATAACACTGTAATTAAGTCTTACCAGTCTAGCAGCTAATCACAACTTGAAATTTTAGTATTCTTCATTTTAACAGTAGTCAGGTCTACTTTTGCAACTTTTACAGGCAATTCTTAGTTTTTTAATTACTGTAGTCTTTACATTAGAAACCAAGATTTAATGAAGAAGACATCAGAAAAGTATGAATAGTCAGATCACTGGATCATGATATTTACACTTTAGAAATGTCTTTCCTTTTTTAACTCATTTTCATGAAAAATACCATAATGTAATTCATATGGAATGTCACTTGTTTAATATTAACTAGTATGCATACATTTTAAATTTAAATGTTCTATATTGTACAATTGTTTTATTAGAAGGATTTCTGCTTGTGATGATCAAGTACTTAATCTGTAAAGATTTTTCTTACTCCAATTTTCAAATTACTTGTGATTAATCCATTATTACCCTATCTTCTAATAACTTTATCATGACTTTGTTTATGTCTAATTCATGTCTTTTATTATTTTCTTTACTTTAAAAATATTTGATTTGTCTAAATATTTTGAACAGTTCCAATGTTTCCAAGAATCTGGACATTTTCTGTTGTATGGACCATAGTTCAAATAATGTAATTGAATATTTATACATCCTAACAAGTGTCTTTAGCAGTCATCTGATATGGATCATACTTTCTAAAATGGAATAATTAAGGAGGGCATTTAAATTTTTAGTGCTATTTACATGGTAATTTAGTATTAAGCTATAAATAATAATTTTGTTTACGTATGTATTTTGATATAGAGTGTGGAACTGTCATTATACTATTGGTGTTAGAGGGGAAATCAACCATTGAGCAGCCAAGTCAATTTTGAGTGTCTCTGATATCCTGGTTCTATGTTAAAACCCTAGACATAAATTAAGGACAATACTGATTTTTCACAGTCAATAACAGGACATTAGGTAACAGTACTTTAGATAACATTAGATAACAGTATTTTAGACAACAGTAATTAGATACCACATGTTAGAAAAACAGACACTTTCCCAATAAAATCTCAAAATTTTTAACAATAGTAACTTTATTCAATATTATCCCAAAACTGGATAACAGAACCCCTACTTTTTAATCATTAAAATTTCTATTATAAGATGACCGGATCAAGAAGATGTGGTGCATATACACAATGGAATACTATTCAGCAATCAATAAATATAAACACATGCAATTCACAGCAACATGGATGGAGCTAGAAGGGGTCATGTTCAGTAAAAAAAGCCAGAAAGAAAGAGAAAAGTATTGAATGGTTCCATTTATAGTAGGAATATTGGAGAACCAAATAAGAGAGAGACATTCAGTTGTGGGGGGGAGGGGAGAGGATAAGGGCTCAAAATGGGGGAGAAAAGAGCACAAGGTACTATGGTGATGGTTCACGGGTAAATTGGTGGTGGGTAACCTACAGGGAATACACAATAATGTAAAAGATATAAATAATTAAAAAATAAAATAAAATTTCTATTATAAAATTCAAATACATATTAAAGTCATTAATAAACTTAATATTTTTATTGAATTCATCACAAGTTCAACAATTATCAATACATGCTAATAATCTTGGTTGGGCTCTGTTAGTCATATACGAAATATCACAGAGAAAGAGAATCTGATATCTTTAGTGTATATCCTAAACTTCTCAGGTCTTAAGCTCCCATGTCTTATATAGAATAATGTTACCAAGTAGAACAAAAGCAAAAATGACTAAAAAGTAGTAGTAATAGAAAAGAGGATAAATTTTAGCTATGAAATTTAGAAAAATGCATTGCAAAAATATATTGCTATAAACAAAATAAATGAATACTAAAAATATTGAGAAGAAGAAGTTGCATGGGCTATAAAAGACAATAAATGTTTGGCAAAGTGCCAAATCTTCACACAATTGATTTATGGCAGATTAGAATAAAGATACAAACAATTTCCATTGTGAGAGAGAGACAAATGTTGGTGAAACTCATAGTGTGCTACTTCCTTACCTGTTGAAGAGCACAGAAACAGTAGAGGCATTTCCAAAAATGTCAAGGACAGGCTAAAAAGCCTATAATACATTATTTTAAAAATATTTTTCTAAAGTTCCCACTATTTAGATAATTTTTAAAAATATGAGGTATAAAATCTTGAAAGGCATTATCAACATAATTGTTATTTCCTTGGAGCAAAATTTTCCTTCCCTAAAGCAAAACCAAAATTGATTTGCCAGTAAAACTAAATACCATGTAAAAAATGCATCTGAATATTTGAATACTTGACAACAGTAAAGCCAATGGCTTTCTTGATCAGAAATAAACCTTTAGAAAATTCAATTAAAAACAATAACTTGACATATAAATTTTTATAGTATTTAATACAGTCATTGCCTTGCCATTCATTAAAGTATGGATGGAAATTCATCAGTTATTGTAAAATAACACATTAGGTCCTCAAATAACTTTGGTTTCTTTAATGAAATTCTCAAGGTAGGAAAGAAATACTACTAGAGAGAAAATTGAGTTGAGGAGGGGCAATAGTGGTAATAGTTCTTGCACCAGCATACTGTTTCTCATGCTAGTGGAATTAGTTGTGCAAATGGAGGCAATTAGTCTTCTCAACACACATTCTGTAGCATAATTTTGAGTATTATTACTGTTTGAATATCCCCAGGTATACCCTTCCAGTAATTTATGAACTATATGATACCCCAATTTCCCTTTCACTTAAATCAACTGTAATTGGTCTCTTTTGTCTGCCACTAGGAAACCAGACTGATACTGTGGGCTTAATCTTACGAATAAGAAACAAATGAAATGTTAATGGTGTGAAGGAGTTGTAACTTTTCTTTATTCCCAAGATCGTTGGTTGTTGGGGAAATATATTGTTGGAATTCTACAGAGGAGATAATTTTCAGAAGCATGACAAAGACATGTTGCATGCAGAGTCAGCATGAGTGTCAGTGTGCTAGAATTTTGTTATGAGGGGTACATTTCTACTAAAAGAGAAAAGCAATGCACCCATCTGTTTGGCATAATGTAAACTTTTCTTCATTTGGTTACTGTCATTCAGCCATTTGATTTGTTTGAATTTAATTGCTTCATAAAAGTTTTGCCATTTTACCAGATTGTTCTAGGGTTAATAGTTTTGAGTTAACTACAATGTAAAACAAAAGATAGCCTAGGGCAAAAATATGTGACAGATAAATAATGCTGCAATGTTTGAAAACAGTGTCAAGTGATCTTTAACAGGATTGTATTATATCATTTAGAGATAATATTAGTACTCTACATTTGCAAATATTGTACAAGTTTCAAAGTTCTGTCATACATTATAAAAGCCAAGGTCCATTCCATAATTTTATTTTAATCATTTTGATGGAAATTTAGTTCAGATTAAATTGAATTTCTTAAAAAGGTAAATATTAGATATAATATAAATTTACTGTCACTTTTAATTATTATTTTAAATGGAATTTTTCAGAAACATTCAATTCAACTTGCAGAGTACCTGTTGTGTGTCCAGCATTATAGTAGGCATAAGGATACAGAGAAAAATAAGACATAGTCCTTAGCTTCAAGAAGCAATAGGAGGCAGTAGTAGTTATGAAAATTCAACAAAGTAAACATAATAAAAAGGCGTAATTGCAAATACAGTAATTATGCTCTCCCAACTTTTTCAGGATTATTATAAAAGCTTAATTGAATCTGCAAGATTCAGTGTAGAGGGTAGCTAGGATTTTAATCACAAAGCAGCTATTACTGATGAGGAAAATAGACACACAGATGTAAGTGCATGAGTTTTGTGGTGAAATACAAAGAGCATGGGTCTTGGAAAGAGAAAAATTTGGTTCAAACCAACCCAAGGGAACATCTAAAAGTTACAAGCTTTATGAATATGGTGACATATCCTAGCTTTTGGGAGTATATGTTTCCTCGTTGGTAAAACTAGAATAATATGATCTGGAAAGTTTGCAATGAGAGTTCAAGAGAGTATTAACCAATCAATTGGTATACAATTTGTATTATTTTATAAAGAAATCATTGAGTGTTTGTACTGAAAGTTAGTCTATCACAGGGCCTAGAACACAATCAACACTCAGTACAAATTTGTTAAATGGCAAGTAAAAGAATATATTCGAGTCTATGATTGAAGTAGGTAGGTCAGGTATTACTATCGCAGATATTATTATTGTTATAATACATTTTACATAGGTATTATATGTCACATGTTATTATGCTAGTCATTCATTTTAGATAGCAGAAAACACATATCAATCAATTTAAAACTGGGAAAAGTAATGACATTTTGAATGAAAAAACTTAATTTCTAAACTGTTTACATGTGTCACATATTCTGGATGCTTTTCCATTTGTATTAAATAATATTCCACAAATGGAAACTTCAAATGCAAAAATAATAACAGCTTTTGGCCTGTGGCATGGACTGTTAATGCTGAATTAAAAAAAAAAAAAAACTAAACTGAGTTAGTATAAGTTTTCTATGTGTAAATCTTATTTAGTAACAGAGATTTAGTCTTTTAATGCTTATGTATGAAAGAAATATATGAGCATTTTCTTGATAGAGTAGACATCTGCATTCCATCTATAATTTTATTACAAATCCAGGAAATTAATACAAATTTTAGAAATCTATTCAAATGCCTTTTGTGATTAGAAATTTCAAATATAAATGATTTTTGGTTTTATGAATCATCATATTCAAGAGAGTAAGAAAGCATATGGACTTAATACTCTAAACATCTACTTAAGAGCTATGTCAATTCTCATGTAGCCAGAAATCAGCCCATCATTTTCTCTCTACTTTTGCTGTAGTATTAGTCATAACTAGAAATGGTGGTAGCAATTTATAGAAAATAAAAACAGAGGTAGCAAATGTAGATGCAGGATGTACACTCTTGTAGGAACATGGCTCTAAGTGGGACTCTAGAATTTTCCCCACTAAATATGTATCTGGATATCAATTGCTTTCAAAGATGCCTCTCAGGCTTATGGAGATGAGGATCTCTAGGTCATTGGAGAATCTCCTTTGTCATTGTGTGTTCTGAATATGCCACCCTCATAGCTCTTCCTAACTAATAAGGAATTTGTAGGATACCGTCTACCTGCCCATAATGTTTAACCCAAAACATCCTTGATTGATAACCACCTGCTGCTTCGCTGCAGGAATGCTATAGGAACACAACAGTTGTGGAGCAAGTTTGCAGAGCAGGACTCTGCTACTTGAGCAGAAGTTTGTGTGCCATTTATTGAAATCATACAGGCTAGTAAAAGCTGATCATGTGACAATGATCTGAGAAATAAAGTCTGGAGGGTGAGATTGGAATGGGGGACAAAGTTTAACGAGGAACAGAGAAGAAGACATTGTGACCATATATCAGGAGACATTTGTGTCATAGTTATCCCAAGACCACTATGGAGATAGTCATGTGATCAGGTCAACAGCGGCCTAGCTGTTTCCAGGACTGCTTCATGATATGGACCATCCTCTGTAGGTAGTCAAGGAATGCTCTGCTGTGACTTGTAGATAGCAAATAAGTCACAGTTGCCTGCGAGTGGCCAGCTAGTAGCCAACTCATAGGAACCCACAAACAAAAAGGTGTGTCAAAGATCAATTTCTCAGCATCAGTTTCCCTGTTATTTCTTATTTCTTTAAGACCTCAGAAAGTCCAGTCTTCAAGACTGCTTGAGGCATTTGCCATAATCACAATGATAATTTCACTGTAGATGTTGGTAGAACTGTTACAAAATCATCATGTCAAAGCATTCATATGAAACTTTTCCTTTGGAATGTAGAATGGTCATGGTGACAAAGACACTTCGTAGAACAGTCTAAATATTCTTAGATTATCCCTACTTGATAGGTGGCATATGCTGCCCATCAAAAACAGTAGAAAAGCAGCTTGTAGACTACTGATTATGAAATAAATAGTTTGACAGAACTCTAGCCTGAATGAAGAGACTCTTCTTTGGGGAATCTGTGGTCCTTGACAGAGGGAAAACTAGGCTCAATCCATGTACTCCAAATTTTTCTCCGTTCCCACAATTTGAGATTATTATAGAAAAAAAATGACAGAAAACAATTCAGAAAATTGTTTTGAAATCCCATTCAACTATGTATATATAGAACCATACAGAAAGTAGGCTAGTAATCACAGCTTGAAATTAAAACCTGTTGGGTGAGGGGGTGAAAAATCTCATGTCATGACACAATTTATATATTTTAAATTACTCAAGATATTAAATTTTACATTATTGGAGAATAATTGTAATCAATAACTCAATCTTCATAAACTATATTTTAGCACCTAAAATAAGTTCAAAGCAATCCACTTAGCTTATTTTCATTTGTTTTATATTTTCAATAATACATGCTCCTTTAATAAAGAGGTGATATCCAATAATGCTGTGGCATCCATTGGGCACTCAAAATACATGTATGTTAATTTTGTTTCTCCAAGGATGAGAGGAACACTCCATCAGCCCACTCTAAAAGGAACTGAGGCTTAAAATGGGAGTTAAACAAAGACTGTTAGACTGGAAAGGGATCTTAGAGACTCCCTAAATTGACCTTCTGCTTAATACATGTATTTCATAATGTTCTAATGAATGTTCATAATGAAGCTTCACTTCATGCTCTATAAACATGGTTTATACAGTAGAACCTGAGAAACTCTAAAAATTTGCCCCCTCAGGCTAATGTATTGAGCTTATTGAGAGCTTTTAATTTCTCAACACAGAGACATTAACTAAATGACTTAAGAAATGAGATAATGACTCTGTTACCACCCACTGGTCCCTAGAATGACTAGATCTTCTCTTTTGTAAGTTGAGAAGTTTGACTTCAGATAATTGAACATTAACCTAACTACATATTAGAATCATATGGGGGACTTTAAATATATACCCATGTTTATTCATCATCCCCAGATATTTTAATTCGACTGGCCTGAGGTGCTGTTGAATACCTGTAAATATTAAAGCTTTTCAGATGGTTCTAATATGCCACCAGAATTGAGAATTACTAAATAAGACCATGTCTGATAGATTTGTATAAGTTCTTCATTAATTCATTGGCCACAAGGAAATTTTGTCATAAAAAGGTAAACTGATAAAATTAAAAGAGAGGTTAATTGGAAAAGATATAATGAAACATGAAAAATTATTTTAAAAATTAAGATTTATTTTTTACTAAAATTTATTAAGAGAGTTCTAAGTTTCCACATACAAAGTTGGGAATTTATAACTGAACTTTGTGTTGTGATCTTTGTTCTTAGCCTAATAGACCATCCAAAGTTTTATGGGAAATGTGGGATGAGCTATGTACCTTGGAAGCCCTCAGACTCTTTCTCCTCCAAAGGAGTGTGCTTCAAGAAATCAACTCTTAGAGCAAATCATCTTCATATGTCAGCACTATAAACCCATAACTAATATCAATAACTAATGCTAATGCTGTAATACATTTAACTTTTATGGGTTAAATTTGGTATCTGTATAATAAATCGTACCTAAATTATGTAAAGAATTGATAATGCTCTCAAAGACTTTTATGAATTGCTAGTCACTTCTTTAATATTTTCCATAGCTTGGCAAACTTTTGGGTTTGATGGGTGGGAGGAATAAATATACTCACTGAAGAATTTGCAAACTGATATATCGTTTTCTAGTATAGTTAAAATCTGGCTTTACATCAAAGGACTTGCAAATCAGTGTATCATTTCCTAGTATAGTATGCAGTCTCATTTCATATTCATTTATTTCACACTTCCAATATTTTTTATCACCATATTTTCATATAGTGAAATATATACACATATTTCAAAAATATGTGTATATATTTCACTGTTTTAAGACTGTCATATCTACTCATCACTGTGGAGACTTTTATGAGGGTTAAGATTTATATAATATAAAAATCCATCAGTTGAAACTAAATATAGTTGAGTTCTGCATCAATTAAAACCAAACTGTCAACCACTGTTTTATCTTTTATAGCAAAATAACCTTATGACCAATTAGTCATTCAGAAAAAAAGTATTTGTGGTAAGAAGCCATATGTGAAGTATCGATCTCCTACCATTCAATGTGAGTTCATTCTCTGGAGTTCTAAATTTGGGGGATTTTTAACATTTCCAGTGAACCCAGATAGCTTCCCAAAAGAAGAAATTATGACCTTTGTTAATTTCACATTTCACTATGAATGTGAATCCTGAATATTTCTTCCAATTTTAGTCAACATAATATTTATAAATATAAAAATAATAATTTCTCAAAAGTCAGATTAAATTTTCTCCTATCTACAATATTCCTTCTGTGAGAAAATTGAGAAATTTTGTGGTTGGAAAATTTTATTAAACAATTCTTAAAACATCTATAAAATTTTGCAATACTACTATAAATGATTAAATAATTTTAGCAAGTTATTGTCACATGAAGATATTAGTTAGAATTTATGAAATCAGTGTTGATTATGAGAAATGGCTATAAATATGTCTTGCTGAGGAAACATAAAAAGTGTTATTATTTAAGGTTCTGTTTATTGAAAATATTTTTGGAACCAAAAGTTAATTAGCTGGCTGACTAGATTTATTTATTTATTTATTTATTTTAAAATATTTATTTATGCATACAAGTTGGGGTACAGGCCAGAGGCGTGGGGCAGCGAGAGGGTTCACCAGAGACAGAGTGGGGAGCAGAACAGGCAGATGAGAAATACACTGCTGAGGGGAGCAGCGGGCGAGGCAGGAGAGGTCTGCTGCACCGCACCATGTGGGAATCTCCCCGGCCGGGAGTTGAACTTGCGTTGCCGCTGCCGACAGCTCCACAGCACAGCGCTTAGCCGCTGGGCCACCAGGGAGGCCCTGGCTGTCTAGATTTAAAGGTGACTAGCAAGAACTGTCCTTCACAAACTGCAATTTCTAAAAGCTCCAGTTTGATCTAAGGATTGAGCCCTGGGAATTGTCAGATTTAATTTGTAGGACCAAAGCTCATTTTTTTCCCACCATTGTGGGTCCTCATATTTTATTATAGTTAATCACCCCTGGAAGTCTAGAGCTGAATTGAGAATTTATGCTTATTGTTTGAAAAGCCGTGGGACTCTGCCATATGAGGTCTAGCATAGAGTAACTTTAGTTTGAAGTAGGATAAGTGTCTCTCATGGGTGAACATTGCTTGCAATTCTATTACCATGTTGTCCTCTGAGAGACTGCATTCATAGCAGAGGCTGAAACAATTCTCTACTAGTTTTGAACAACAAAATTGTTGACAGGAGGAAAGCTAGATAGAGCAAGCAACACTAGAAGAGGAGGAAGGATTTAGGTAATGGGAATGACATTCAGGAATTAGTCTTGGGATTTAGCAGGGCTCTGTACTCAGCACAATCGCTGGCACCAAACTTAACAAATGTTATCAGCATTGAGTGTTTACTCTGTATTAGGTATTGAACTGTGTATTTGCCTTTAATTATTTCATTTATCCCTCATCAAAAACATTATTAGGACTTTCAGATACCCATTAGATTGAAGTTCTGTAGTTTTTGCCCCGGAACTCCCTTCCTTAGAGTGTCTACACTGAATTTCCTTAAGCAGTGCTTTTCTTCCAGTCAAGGAGATAAGTCCACTTGCTCTGCCTATTTCTTGACTATACTCTGGGCCCTTAGGACTGTCGTAGTCCCTCTACAATGACCTTGAGGCCACTTTCCACAAAAAAAGCAGGCCTCATTCCCAAGGACAGATCACAAACTTGAAAAACAAAATCTGCAACCAAGATTGATATGGGGATCAAATTGTCAGGAAACCATTTACTTTCTATCCTGTTGCTCTGTAATCCCCATAGCTCATGAGAACTACTTAAACTCCAGTTATCATATTCTTATGTTAGCAGAAAGGAGAAATTCCATCTCTTCCTTTCACAGACACTTACTAAAAGTAGAACACAAAAATCTCCTTTTATCTCAATTGGTATAGTGTTTGTGTGTGTGTGTGTGTTTCTATGAGAGACACAGAGATTGAGGGGAGGAATAAAAGGGAGAGAAACCAATATTTCATATTACCTGACTCACTGATTGAAGTTACTGACATAATTTAATTTCATTTTGATAATTTATAATTTTGTATTGTTCTATTTGTCATGTTTTACTCTTCTCTACCCTCCGAGTGATTCTTTATATTTCTTGGATGGCTTTTTTTTTTTTTTTTTCTAAATTGCTTGAGGTTGCTGGGGCATTTTTTTCTCTACTTTATTTTAGGTTTTTTAATTCTTTTATTAGTTGCCATCAATAGTAAAATAAGTATTTAATAAAATCAAATTATTTGTATACCACTGGAGTAATGTAAGGGCATACTATGTCTGTATTCCCTTCTCTGAGACTGAAACAATTTGACAGGCAGAAAAACCGAGTTGGAAACACTGAAAGAGGAGGGAAAGTTCTTAAGTAAGGGGGATAACATTTAGCAGAAACTGGGTATTTTAGATTTACAAGTAAGAGTCTGCTATTTTATCTCTCTTGCTGCAAGTCAAAGTTAATTACTATTATTTTTTACATCATTCATTTTCTTTAGATGTTTATGTGTAGTTATTGTCTTTGCTCATTAGTCTCACTTCCATTTCAGATATTCTCTCTAGAACTATTTTTCTTCTAGAATACATTTTTGTTTACCTAGAAATGTCTTTCCTTACTTTCATTCTTGAAAAATTCCTGAGTAACCAATATCATTATAATGAGACATTAATTTTTCTCTGGATTTTGAATGTATATTTTACTCACTGATTGCTGCCATTATTTCTCTTGAGAATTTGTAATTCCAATTATCATGACTTTGATAATTACTATTTTTTTTCAAGGCTGTTGCTAAGATCTTTATATTTGGCAATTTCACCATGGATAAAGATTTGTCTGTTTTATTAATCTTTCCAATGGACCAGCCTGGCTTCACTGATATTTTGAATTGTCTTTTTTTAAATGTCTGTTTTATTCATTTCTGCTTTAATTTTTTTAAATTTTTTTCCTCTCTGACATTTGGTTTTTCTTTTCTTCTATTTCCAGTTCTTTTAGTTAATTTCAAGTTTAGATTACATATTTGTGATTCTTCTTTTTTCCTGAGGTAGGCCTTTATTGTTATAAATGTCCCTCTTAGTACTGCTTTGCTTCATCCTACGGGTTCTAATAAGTCATGTCCTCATTTTCACTTGTCTCCAGATACTTTTTGATATAACCTTTGAGTTTCTCCTTGAATCTATAGTTATTTTGTAGCATGCTCTATATTCTATACAATTTTTCTGACCTACATCCAAATTCTTCTGCGCAAAAACAAATAAAAACTTTTAAAAATAGAGGTATAATTCTTTCGCTTTGGGTACTGTTACCATCTCACACCCACCACCCATTGTCTTCCACCATAGTCCATTTGCTAACCTCTCACTTTGTTCTCTCCTCTTCTCAGACTGCTCTGATAGCCTCAATTCTACAGTCAGTTTTCTAGGATTTGTTATTTGTTTCACTGTATCTGACCTTTAGTTTTGTTCCTCTATATCCCATATTTAAGTGAGATCATCCAATGTTTGCCTTTCTCCTTCTGACTTATTTTGTTTACTATAATCCCCTCCAGTTTCATTGATGTTGTTGCAAATAATTCTATTCCTAAGTATCCCCCAAATTTTTTGGTTTCCTTCTTTCTTCTTTGGATTGATTTCTTGTCTCATATCATTATGATCCAAAAAATTTCTTGATTTTACTTCAATCTTTATAAATTTATTGAGAGTGTTTTGTGTGGTTCTGACATATGGTTTATCCTTGGGAATGTTCTACTAACTCTTGAAAAGAACGTCTATTATGTTGTCCTAGGCGGAATGTTCAGTAAATATTTATTAAGTCCATTACATCTACTCTTTCAATTAAGGTTATTGTTTCCCTCTGGATGAGTTGTCCATTATAGTAAGTAGGGTGCCATTATTAGTAGTATTATTGAGTTGCTGTCAATATCTATCTTTAGGTCTGTTAATATTTGCTCTATATGTTTTGATGTTGCTATGTTTTGTGCATATATATTAATAATTCTTATGTTTTCCTTTTGTATTGATACCTTTATTATTATATAATGTCCATCTTTGTCTCTTCCTAACTTTTTTGGCTGGAAGTTTATCTGATATGTGATTCCTGCTTTTTAAAATTTTTTCATTGTTTTGGAGTGTAAGTTTACATCAGTTCACTTTAAGGTTATGTTTTGTATTTATAGCATAAGATAATCTCTTTTAAGCAACATATAGGCAGATTTTGTTATTTTCCCTCCTGCCATTCTGTGCTTTTGATTGGTTAGTTCACTCCATTTACATTTAGGATGATTATTGAAATATGAGGCTTGATTACTGCCATTTCATCTGCTTATTTCTTAATTCTTTTTTTTTTTTTTAGACATTCTTTTCGGCATTTCTTGTAGGCTCCCCTACAAGAGTAGTGTTGACAAACTCCTTCAGCTTCTATATATCTGGGAGGCCTTTATTTCTTTCTCACAGCTGAAAGAGTCTTGGGGATAATAATATTTTTGAATGACAGTTTTTATCTTTAATTATTTTGAATATGTCATTCCACTTTCTCTTCTGTTCTGTTGAGTTTCTGCTGAGAAGTCTGATGAAAGCCTTATATGTTGCCTGCTTTTATTCTCTCTCATCACATTCAGTGTTTTCTTTCTTGTTTGAAATATAGATAGTTTCTCTGTTATGTGTGTTTGTAAAGCTCTTTGCATTTATGTAACTGCATGTTCTGTTAGTATCATAAAGTTATATATTAAATTCCACTCCAGAGTTGGGAAAATTTTAGCTATTATTGCTTTGAATAAGCTCTCTGTTCCTTTTTTCTCTTCCCCATTTGAGATACCCATAATTTTTATATTTCTATTCTTAATGGAGTCAGATATTCCTTACAGTATATACTCATATTTTTGCATCTCATTTTTCCCTCTTCTATTGCCTAAGTCATTTAGAAGTTGTTATATTTAAGCTCACTGATTTGTTCCTCCATTGTTCTATTATTTTTCATAATTATATAGTACTCTTTCTCTCAATAGAATCATTCATATCCTGAATCTTTGTTATTTTATTATTTGAAACTTCAATTTATACCATTAGTTCATTAATTTTATTTCAGAGCTAATTTGTTTTTCTCTATTTTATTGTATCTTTGTGCTTAGTTTTTCTGAGTATCATTTTGATTTGCTTTTCTGATGTTTTTATTACAGCCATTTTGAATCCTATCTGATAGGGGAACAAAATCTCCTATCTTTGAGACTGGATTTTGGAATGTTGCTGTTTCCTTGTGATGTTCTGTTCACTTAATACACAAATGGCATGCTTTATTTCCTGCCAATTCTGCTGCTTTAAATTTCCCTATTTTCTTTCTTTTAAATCTAGATCAGCAACTTTGAGAGTTAAATTGTTATCTTTTACTTTTCCAGCAGGTGGCACTTGGGCTTTACTTCACTTGTTTTCATTTTTTAACTTTTTTTTTTATTCCTGTTGGCTTCTGTAGATACTTAAAAGTCTAAATATGCAGTAGTTATGTCAGTTGAGTAGGGTAGATGCCAATCAGGGGAGTTAACTGTGATAGTGATTATTGCTGGGGAGTGTGCTGGTTTCTGCTTCTAGGAGTGCTGATTTCCCTTGTCTTTGGAGTTCCAGGTGTGAGACATGGCAGTCTGTCCACTGTCAGTGATCTTTGCAATGTTGTGGGGTAGGAGTGCATTATAGAGTGCTTTTCTGTTATACTTTTTGGTGGGGTCCCAGTGGTATGGAGCAGCCCAGCTTCTCTGCCAAGGATCAATTGGCACAAAAGTGTGTCCCTCCACACCATCTCTCTTCTTGTTTTCCCTGGCTCCTTGAAAGGGTTGCTAGTACTATCATTTTTGTCTCTTACCATGAATCACACTGCTTCCACACATTTCTCTATATCCATCAGTGTCCAACATCATGATTCTGCTCTGCATTTCCTCCTTGTGCAGTCTTGGTTAGTCTCTGTATTGGTCTGTGACGTGCAGGGAGTGCTTCAGTATTATCTCATGCTATGGAATTCTCTGTGTGATGACTCTGTCAGCTTGTTAGTGTTTTCTCTTGAGAGTGAAGTAAGGAATTTACTCTATTACCATTTTGGTGACATCACTGATAAATTTTATTTATTAATTTATATTTTTTGAACTGAATAAATATAGTAGATTCAGATTGCTGAATATGAAGATGAGCTTTTAAACACATTATCACCATAAAAACATACTTAGTTCCAAAGCCAAGTTGTACATGATACTTAACTAATTTTGCTATATGCCTGTACGTATTTCTTTCTTTATTGTAGCCATTATTGTAGTGATTTGTTTAATTCCTTGCTCTTAAAGCCCTAGGTGACAAGTGATCTTTCTATGCCTTCAGATCAATGTTTATTTCCAGTGCTAGCTGACATCCAAATCCTTGTTCTGTAACTGCACATAACTTGAACTGCTGTTTTTGCTGTTTTCCTTTTTCTTTTTTTTTCTTTTGCAGGTTCAGCATTTGAATTATTTTATCAATCATTGTTAGATCTTTCATAGGAGGAGAATTTGAGAATTTTATGATTCTTTTTTGAGAATTTTATAATTTCTAGTCCATTACAATTTTGGAAACACAAGAATCATGTTAAAGAAAATGGGTTCTTTACATTGTGGGGAGGCATTTTAAAAAGAACTCAAAATACTGTCACTGGGCTCAGATAAAATTCCATGTTTTTTTAAAGAATGTTTATACCGTATGAAAGCTGGTGCCATGATTTTTGGTGTAATTAGCTTGACAGACCAACAACATGACTCTGATAAAGCCCCATTTTAACTAGATTGCAGTGTTTGAATGCTTTTTCAGTTAGTTGCTGTGTCATCTTTGATGAATTGCTTTATATCTTTGGGCTCCTGTTTCTCCTCTTTCGAAGAAGAGTAGTATTAATAACTACTACTTACTGCTTTTCTGAGGAATTAATTTATTTTTAGATGTAAAATATAAAACATATAGAGAAATAACTTGCCATGTGGTAACAATAAAATCTAGTTATTATTATCATGATAGGTATTAGATTTTCAACTAGTAAATTGTAAATAAATCCCATCATAAATCCAACAAATAAATAAATAAATCCCAATAAATCCAACAAATGAACAAAAGTCAGACATAAGGGCCTTTTTTATAGAACTTGAGTTAAAGTGTTCATTTTAAATATACCTCCAAGGAAGCTCTGAGAAATTGAAGTTTAAAAGTTATGTTAAATATATTATAATTAAATGAGAACCTAAATATATGAACCTGATTTTTTTATGGTGTTGTCATTAGGTTTATTTAAGATTCAGAAAAGAGGTTTTGGCACAACTTTATCATTTTGGAAGAATGCAGAGTTTTTAACAAATGACTGTTGCTATTACAATGTATTTTCTGTATACACTCATTTCTTTTCTAAAATATTAAAATTTTATAGGCAAAAAATTGCCTAATTCAGTATTTTGAAAGCAGGTATCTTAAGCTACAAATAGGTTGTTAAAATTTTGTTTAATCTCTTTCTCAAACCTGCAGATGAGAAACAGAGTGAATTAATATAAAGTCATGTAAAAACAAACATCATGAGTTTGTTGAGGAAGAATTTAAATTCCCTCCCCGCTCCTATGGCAGAATATACAATGCAGCATTTTTCTTTAACTCACTTCAAAACGTTCATGCTCAAAACTTCATTGAAAGGTAATCAATGTGGAAATTTTTTTTGGTGATAGGATCCTTGTTAGACAGATATTTGCTTTCCCAATCTGGTATAAAATAACTTACTTTTTGGGGGCCTCCCTGGTGGCACAGCGGTTAAGCGTTGCGCTGTGGAGCTGTCAGCAGCAGCGACGCGAGTTCGATGCGTGTCTGGGGAGACTCCCACATGGCACAGCAGACCTCTCCTGTCTCGCCTGCTGCTCCCCTCAGCAGTGTATTTCCGTCATTCTGCCTGTTCTGCTCCCCACTCTGTCTCTGGAGAGCCCTCTCACTGCCCCACACCTCTGGCCTGTACCCCATTTTGTATGCATAAATAAATAAATCTTAAAAAAAAATAACTTGCTTTTTTGTATGCCTCTTTCCTCAATACTGATATTTCAGTTTAGTTTAGGCCTATGTGAATCTTAAATAGCTCATGTTAGGCCTAATTTTATTTTATTTTATTTAGTTTTTGGATGAACTTAACTTTATTAATAATCATATTAAATATAAACTAATTATTATTTTTGCTCATAATGTAGATTTTTTTTGTATTTTTAAAATTTTATATATATTTTACAACATTCTTCCTTTTTGTACAATGCATGCTTTCTCCTCTCAGGTGTAGTCCCCGTAGAATTCCCACCACCAATTCACTTGCGCACCATCACCATAGTCCCTTGTGCTCTTTCCTCCCCTGTTTTGATCCCTCTCTCTCCGCCTCCATTGCAGAATGTCTCTGATTTATAGTTGACTGTTAATTTTGTTATTTTAATTTATTATAATTATTTTTTCCTGCCCCTTATTTGTTTTCCCTACACTCCTCCTATAAGTAAAACCTTATCCAATATTTTTCTTTTTCTTTCTGCCTTATTTCACTGAGCATAATCCCTTCCAGCTCCATCCATGTTGCTATGAATGGCATGAGTTTATCTTTTTTTATTGCTGAGTAATATCCCATTGTGTGTATATATATATATGTACCACATCTTCTTGATCTAGTCATCTATTTGGGGACATTTGGGTTGTTTCCATATCTTGCCTTGTAAATAGTGCTACAGTAAATATAGGGGTGCAGGTATCTTTTTGAATTAATGTTTTTGTGTACTTTGGGTAGATTCCTGGGAGTGGAGTTACTTGGTCATATGGAAGCTCCATTTTTAGTGGTTTGAGGCACCTCCATGCAGCTTTCCATAGTGGTAGAACCAGTTTGCATTCCCACCAGCAGTGTAGAGGTTTCCTTTTTCTCCACATCCTTGACAACACTTGTTGTTTCCTGTTTTTTTGTTTGTTTGTTTTTTAATATGTGCCATTCTCACTCGTGTAATGTGGTATCTCAGTGTGTTTTGACTTGCATTTCCCTGATTACAAGTGATGTTGAACATCTTTTCACATACCTGTTGGTCACTTGCATTTCCTCTTTGGACAAGTGTCTTTTTAGCTCTTCTGCCCATTTTTTGACTGGATTGTTTACTTTGTTTTTGTTGAGTCCTGTGAATTGTTTGTAGATCTTTGTGATCAGTCCCTTATCAGTTGTATAAAGTACAAAATTTTTCTCTCTATCAGTAGGGCATCTCTTTGTTTTGGTTAATGTCTTTTTTTGATGTACAAAAGCTTTTTAGTTTAATGTAGTCCCAGCTGTTCATCTTTTCCTTCACTTCCTTTGCTTTGTCTTTAAAGATGTTACTGAATTGTATGTCATGTAGTGTTTTGCCTACATTTTCTTCTACATAATTTATGGTTTCAGGTATAATGTTCAATTCTTTTATTCATTTGGAGGTTTTTTTTTGTTGTGCATGGTGTGATGTAGTAGTCTAGCTTCATTCTTTTGCACATAGCAGTCCAGCTTTCCCAGCACCATTTATTGAACAGACTGTCCTTGTTCATTGCATATCCTTTGTTCCTTTGTCAAATATTAGTTGTCCATAAATACGTGAGTTTATTAATGGCTTTTCTATCAATTCCATTGGTCTGTGTGTCTGTTTTTGTTCTGGTACTATAGTTTTAATTATTATGGCTTTGTCGTATAGTTTGAAGTCTGGAAGTGTAATACCTCCATTCTCCTTTTCAGTCAGGAGAGCTTTGGTTATTCAAGGTTTTTTTGTTGTTCCATATAAATTTCATCAATATTTGTTCCTTTTCTTTGAAGAATATCATTGAAATTTTTATTGGGATAGCATTGGATCTGTAACTTGCTTTTGGTAGGATGGCCATTTTGATCATGCTAATTCTTCCAATCCATGTTTAGGGGATGTCTTTCCATTTCTTTGTGTCTTTTTCTATGTCTTTTAACAATGTTTTATAACTTTCTTTGTATAGATCCTTCACCTCTTTTGCTAGCTTTATTCCTAAGTATTTTTTTTTCTTCCTCAGATTGGGTGTTTATATATAGGAAGGCTACTGATTTTTGTGTGTTGATTTTGTGTTTTGCTACTTTACTAAACTGGTTGATTATTTTGATTATTTTTTCTGTGGAATTTTTAGGGTTCTCTATGTATATTATCATATCATCTGCAAATAGTGATAGTTTTACTTCTTCTTTACTTATTTGGATTCCTTGTATGTCTTTCTCTTGTCTTATTACTCTGGGTAGGACTTCCAGTATTATATTTAAAAGCAGTGGTAAGAGTGGACATCCTTGTCTTGTTCCAGTTCTTAAAGAAAAGGCTTTCAGCCTTTCACCATTGTGAATGATATTGGCTATGGGTTTGTCATATATGGCCTTTACTATGTTAAGGTGTGTTCCTTCTATCCAGAGAATTTCAAGGGCCTTCAATATAAATGGATATTGTAATTCGTCGAATCCTTTCTCAGCATCTATTGATATGATCACATGGTTTTTATTTTTCTTTTTGTTGATGTGTTGTATTACATTAATTTATTTTCGGATGTTGAACCATTTTCGGATGTTGCCCCTGGAATAAATCCCACTTGGTCACATGAATTATCTTTTTGATGCATTGTTGGAGTCTGTTGGCTAGGATTTTGTTGAGGAGTTTTGCATCAGTGTTCATTAGAGAGATTGACCAGTAGTTTTCTTTTTTTTTTGTCTTGCCTTGTTTGGTTTTAGTATTAGTGTAATGTTGGCTTCATAAAACGTATTTGATTGTATTCCTCCCTTCTCATTTTTTGAAAGAATTTATGTAGCATAGGCATTACTTAATTTCTGAACATTTGGTAGAATTCATTTGTGAAGCAGTCTGGTCCTGGGTTTTTGTTTTGGGGTAGGGTTTTGATTACTGTTTCAATTTTGTGCTTGTAATTGGTCTGCTTAGGTGTTCTATTTCTTCTTTTTCTAGCTTTGGATGGTTGTAAGGGAATGTAACAGAAAGAGAAGAGAAAGTAGTGATGCTAATGTTAAAGGAAAGAAAGAAGAAAAATAGATGAATCAGAAAACAAGAAATAAGAAAGACTGAAAGAAACAACTGACCAATGAACAAACACACAAAGATGGCAGGAGAATTGTTTCTCAGGACACTGATGGGTCCCAGTGAGCTAGTTGTTGCTATTTTAATCTGGCCCTCTAGGGAGTAGGATCGTCTTCCCTGGGCTAGCTATCTCCCCTGTCTCCTTTGTAGCCTGTTGAGAGAGGATTAAAAAAATAAAGCAGGAAAGATTGGAATTGAACTGCAGTAGTGAGTGTGAGAGGATCAGCACTCTTTCTGGACCCATGATGGGGCTCCAGAGCCCTCCTTCCAACTGAGGGCTTGGGCTATCAAGAGGCTCTTTATCTAGCGGCCAGCTCTATGAGGTTCATTCTGATGTCTTTCCAGCTAAATGGTCTTCCAGTCTCCTGGAGAGGGGAGGGGAGGGAAGCACCACCACAAAGGGGCTCACACCCAGTGCTGTGTGCCTGTGCGGAGGCTCTGTTTGCCCATGTGTCACTGCCCAGATCACTCAGATGCTCAGGATTCTCCAGGTATCTGGTCTCCAAACTTTTTCTTGATTTCTGCTGGCTTTGTGCGTGGGGGAGGGGAGAAGGGTTCTGATGATTTTCTCCCTTCACATACCCTGTCTTCCAATTTTCCTCTATGTCTGGTTGAATCACCGGTGTCACCTAGTTTGTCTAATGTGCCAGGTTCTCTCAGGAACTCACTGTTATTTCTCCCTATCCATTGTTTTTATGGGGTAATTTGATTCTAATGTCTCTTTGCAGCCATGTTGATAATGTCAATTGATAATTGAGTTTTGCGAACACAAAAGTTAACATACAGAAAATGGGAATCTAGGGGTACAGCTTTTCCTAGTGTATTATTTTCGGTAAAAAGGGCTCACAACAAAAAAGCTGACTTTATAATTTCAAATCAGCATTTATTGCCAGTAGGTTTGAGGGGCTGTTGATCAGGTAAAAATGATCTGGTATATTCCTACAAGTGCTGAAGTAATGGCTGAAGTACAGACTACAATTTTTAGTATCAGAGAAGGATTTTGAGAAAGAACCATAGTAAATACAATATGAAAAATCTAGCTGATTCAATGTTTTAATAGTTAAGTTTATACATTTTTGAGGTCACAATAGGGACCTTGAGATGCTGTCAATAATTCTCAAAAAAGTATTGTCAACTGCATAAAAAGGAAAGTTTTATTTCAATGCATGAACTTAGTTGTATTCACGGGAAGATAATTGTATAGTACTAATATAAAGTTACTGAAACATGATTGATATTCTCTATTTTTATTTTCATACACATGAAAAACATGAAGTCTTTCTAAAGTTTACCCACAAACATGGTCATTCAGTTTCTTTTCCTCATAAAGGTTAACATTCTTCAAGCACATATGTTCCCAAGAAAGTGGCTTTCAGGAATTGACCACTACTTTTCTGTAAATAACACAGTCTCTGAATTCTGTTTCATTAAGAAGAAATTGTTATTTGTGTCCCTACATCTGCAGAGCTCAATGACATCATGGTCCTGACTCATAGCTCTATCCTTTAGATAATATTTCATGAAATAAAAAGCTTTAACATACGGAAATAAAATCAATAGGTCATTTACATTTTAATTTGTATAAATTAGCCAACCAGATCAAGAAGTCATAGTAAGACACAAGTTCTTCTAAAATCAGAAATTGATGCTGTTAGATATATTTCTCTATGCCCAAAACTAGATTGAATATGAGGTATGTAACAATGCCATCCAGAAAACAGATAATTTAACTAATGAATTTTTAGTTAATTTAACCAGTTTATTATGCTAGATCAATAATAATCTTTTAAAAATTAATATCAATAATCAGGAAGATAGGATGAATTGAATTCTAGTATTTATATACTTGGAGGAGGATTTGGTTTTGTTTCACTTTGCGTCAGCTGGTGTTTTCTTTTTTTAGTATCTAAGGAATTACTACCATGTAATATTCTGATTCATTCAAGTACAAACAATTGTCATAGTCATATCTTTTATAGCAAAAGGATCCATTTCAAGATCACATATAGTATTTAGTGTTTTTCAGTTTGAAACAGTGATTCAGTTTTTTGTGAGTTTATTGATTATTACACTTTTGAACATTAAAGGCCAGTGATTTTTTATTTTTAGGATGCCCCTCAGTTTTGTTTGTCTGATGTTTCTTCATGACTATATTTAAATTGTACATCTTTGGTGGGTCTATTACAGGATTGATGCTACATATTTTGGTTTGTCTCATTATTGACGATGTTTACTTCGATTACTTCATTAAGGAGGTGTCTGCGAGACTTTTCCCATATAAAGTTACTTATTTTCTTTCTTCAATTAAAGGGTAACCTGTGGAAAGTTACTTTGAAATGATGTGAATGTTCCATCCTGCTCCTTTGTACTTTATTAATATGCTTATTAATAAGTGTCTTCGTGGATGCTTACTTTCCTCTGACTCATGTCATGTTTCTCAGAAGATTGTTCGGGAAGCACTGGACTAGGATGAGAATGAGTAAAAACAAAATGCTTTAATTAAACTTAGATCATTCAACTCAGGATATTCATCACACAATGGAGGGAACCTGAGACCAAGGGAGGTTAAGTGAGATATCACGGACCAGAACCCATGAATCCTCACTTATAGCCAAAACCTTGACCGACTTAAAATCAGTTTTGTTTTTTTTTAATTGGCCATCACTTTCATGAGTGATTTTATCAGTGCAATTTAATGGCCACTGTAAAGAATTTTGGAAGATTTGAAAATGTGAATCATTGTGAATAAAATGTAAATGAATTCTGTCTACAGTACTTTATTAAAAGAAAAAAAATGGTTATAATTCTTCCAGCCATTCTCTTTCTTTATTTTTTCTTGGAGGCATACCAGACTGGACCATTAGCCCCCAGATATAAAAGTGAGGGAATGTCGCACTGTTTTTTAAGCGTTTTCCCTATCAAACTTTAAACTACAGTTATTTAGGCAAATCCATGGGGTGGCTTTTGAGATTATAATTTTCCATATTCAATTCTAAAGTAAATTATTATCCTCTTCTTAAGAATCCTGTCTTTTGAAAGTTTCTCAAGTTGGATTAACTTCAGAACAATGATTTCCTATGAATAAATGTTGCATGTATATTAAGACCTGAAACTTATCATTGAAAGAAATTCACAGAAGATGGCTAAAATACAGTCATTTTGGAACTTGTCTCAGAAGTTGGTTAAGTGTGAGTTGGGGTCTAGTATTTTGCTTTGTAACAAGGAATCCAGAAGTTCATGGTGTAGGTGCATGGAAGAGCACATCATCATGAAACACTGTGATTAATGTAGATTAATCATTAAAAAATTAAATTAAAACTGATGTTAGAGTTATCATGCAGCATATGGATAGAACTAAAGGAACTGTGATTATCTAGCTCAGGAACTATAGCGACTGTCATTCAGTGGATGTAGGCATGCATTTAAAACTAGGTTTTATATATATATATATATATATTTGGTACACGGTTAAGATGAAATGTAAACTAAGGAAATTTTCTTGGATAGATTTTGTTTGCTATTGCTTCTATAGCAATGAAAGAAAATAACATCCTTTTGCAAAACTATGTTTTCTAATTGTATATAACCTTTTAGCTTGGTTTAGAATCTTTGCAAAGAATTTGATAGTTATATGAGTCACATTTTTTTCCAAATGAGAAAATCAGAACATGCAGAGTTAAAATTAATTTCCAAATAGCAAATAGGTATTTGCTAGAAGCAGATCTGGGCAGCAGCTCTCCTGCCCTCCTTTGCCTATGCAGGTGTTTCTTTTCACCAACTTTCTCTCTGCAAAGCAGCAGAGGCAGCTCTGCTCCCAAGGCTACCCACCTCTGACTATGCAGGCTTCTCTTTTAACAAACCTGTCCCTTTCAAGGGCAGCTCTTTCTGCCCGCTTGCATTTATGCAAGAACCATTGACTTCCCTTCCCATTTTGTAATAAACATGCTCTTTTGAATGTATATAGATATATAGATACCACTAAGCTCTGTAATGTGTCTATGCACTTCTTCAAAAATTAAAAGGTGGTCATGGTAAATTGTAGATACAATTGTCTTTTGTTAATTTGCCTCTGCAGTTTGTCTCTAACACTAGAGGAAAAAAATAGGACTAAAAGGAAAAATCTCAACTATTTGCTCAGTTTACTTTCAGTGTATCGCACCCTAAACTCTTAGAACTCTCTATACTACACTCGTATTTTTTTACTTAGCATTGTCACATTTCTAGTCAATATAATACTAATACATCTAGGTATTTTGCTCTTTTTGTTGTTATGTGTTAGATGCTCAAAAATATTTTTATTGTTTTTAATTGACTTTTCAATGAGTGTTTTCCAAGAATTTTTTTGGTAATTACATAGTAAAATAAATTGATTGACTTGGCAATGAGTATTTTCCAATAATTTTTTTTGTTAATCACATGATAAAATAAATTGGTAATAATCAGAAGTAGGTTAAGCAATAACATTTTTGACCTCTGAAGCCACCTAAGTTCTTGATTTTTCTAGGTATTCAATTTAATTCCACAGTTCAATCAGTGTTTATTGATTTCCTACTTTATAATAGTTAATTCCCTGGATATGAGAAAATAAACATATATACCTTCTAGATTCCTGTCCAACAATAAAATTCAGTCTTAGAGGAAAAAGATAAGTTATATGGATTTGCAATCTTTTAGGATAGGCCTAAGAGGTTTAACAGTGCCTCCCAACCAAATTATATTTTAAAAGCATGAGAAGACCTCCTACAGGAGGTAATATGTGCTCTGAGTCTTAAAATAGGAATAAACTGTGAAAATGACAGGGACGTAAGCCAGACAGAGAGAATGCAAGGACAGGAAAAGAGAAAAACATCAAGGTATGTTTAGTAAAATTCAAAAGTTTTCCAGAAACCTAGAGAGGACTGGTCACATAATAGGAAGGTCCCACTGCAAAATGAAAATGTAGGGTCCTTTGTTAATTATTAAGAATTTAAAGATGATAATAGAAGTCTTAACTTTTTTGAAGTCTAATTGACAAATTGTAAGATATTTAAAATATACACTATGATGATTTGTTATATGTATCATGTACTAGCAAAGAATTACTATCATTTAGTTAATTAACACATTAATAACCTCATCTATTTACCTTTTTTTTTGGTTTTTGGTGAGCACATTTAAATTCTACTCTCTTAGCGAATTTCAATCATATGATACAAGGGTATCAACTATAGTAATTATGTTTAATATGTTGTAAATTAGCTCTCCAGACTGTCTTCATCCTATAACTGAAAATTTATACCATTTTACCAGCTTCTTTAGTCTTCAACCTCCTATCTCCTGGTAATCACTTTTCTCTTCTGTTTTTATCAATTTATTTTTTAAGGGTTCCTCATGTAAATATACATGCATCGTATTTCTTGATAAAGAAATTTCATGATAAAGAATTTCATGGTATTCTCCAGGAGGTTCGTTCATGTTTTTGTACATGGTAGAATTTACCTCCTTTTTTTTAAAGGCTGTGCAATAGTTCATTGCAAAGCAGATTATGTCCCCATGAAGCAGACCCCGGGCTAAGGAGGATATGGTAAGGAGGCTTGGTTATAAAAAGGGTAAGATAGGGCCTCCCTGGTGGCGCAGCGGTTAAGTGCTGCGCTGTGGAGCTGTCGGCAGTGGCGACGCGAGTTCGATGCCCGGCCAGGGAGAATCCCACATGGCGCAGCAGACCTCTCCTGCCTTGCCCGCTGCTCCCCTCAACAGTGTATTTCTGATCTGCCTGTTCTGCTCCCCACTCTGTCTCTGGTGAACCCTTTCGCCGCCCCACGTCTCTGGCCTGTACCCCAGCTTGTATATATAAATAAAAAAAAAATAAAAAAAAATAAAAAGGGTAAGATAGTGTGGTGAATGATGAATTAAAGAGAGAGAAGATCAAGATGACTCCTGCATAGTGTTTGGGTGGACACTTTATCTCCTGTTTAAGGATATATATATATCTTTACATTTATTTTATGTTTATAAAATATAATATACATTTTCAAACTTTCCACCCCAAATTATCCTTCTATAAAAATTAGGTAACTATTTAGGAAAGAAGAAAGAAAAAGAGGTAGTAATAATGATAGCAGCTAATATGTAGAGTATATTCCCTACACATCACCACATAATTCCTTTTTAAACTCCAAGAAATTATCTCTTTACGGTTTCTCACATACTTGTGCCCCAAATCTAAGTGTTCAGTGAAACAGAGGTATACTTTGTGGATACCTGGACCAGAGGTTATAAAGAAATGAACACAAAAAATTTGAAGAGTAACCTTACATCTATACATTCAAAATATCAACCAGCTCAGATGTAATAGTTGCTATTGTAGTAATGCTGCAGATTTATACTTATGGAGGATTCAAACTTCAAAGTATCATGGTACACATTCTTAACTACGTCTCAATAAAGACCTTTGTTCTTTTAATCTCAGGATGACATGAGAAATCCTTAATTGTGGCTAAATTTATCTTTTCACCTAATAATTTATCTTTGTCAAAACAGAGTAATTAGATGTAAATTCTCTACCACCTTACCTAGGGACTTCAGTATAGCCCCAAATTATATGTACAACTTAAGGTTCATAACAGCATCTGTTAAAAAAGAAGTTGTCCTAGTCTTAGTTGCCCACCAAGAAATTTTTTTCGACAGTGAGTACACTGTTCCTATTACACTGGTTAACACTGAGATCGTGGCTGACTTAAAAAGGCCCTAATCTGTAGTATCTTGGTGTGCTGAACATAAATATAACCCTGAAATTTTTTTATTAGCTCTCGTTTTGAAGATATTTCATATAATTAATTTCCTATGTTTCACCGATTAATTTATCCAATGGAACTGAAACAACATCCTAAATCAGTCTAGAATGATGTAATATTGTATCACATTGCATAATACCATCATGCAAACATTATCCGGATTTGATTGCATCATTTTCTGATGCAATGCAATACTAGTGCCAGGTGGCTGCTGAAGTAAGCTGACGTCAGCAGTGCACTATATAAAGCCCTGTCAGAAAGGTTGAGCATTGAAAATATTTCAGTCTTTGTGCGAGACAGTTTAAGCTGCTTTTACGTAGAACTGTTATTATTTTATCCATTTAGGCACAATCCAGGACAGTAATACCTTGAAAGTGCGTTAATATTGTGGACAATTTCTGCTCTATTTGTAGGGAAGTGACATTTGCCAAGAAGAAAATTATCACTTTTCTCTCTTTTTTTTTTTAAATATTTATTTATTTATGCATACAAGCTGGGGTATAGGCCAGAGGCATGGGGCGGCGAGAGGGTTCACCAGAGACAGAGTGGGGAGCAGAACAGGCAAATCAACTGAAATACACTGCTGAGGGGAGCAGCGGGCAAGGCAGGAGAGGTCTGCAGCACCATGTGGGAATCTCCTCAGCTGGGCTTCGAACTGGTGTCGCCACTGCCGACAGCTCCACAGCGCAGCACTTAACCGCTGCGCCACTAGGGAGGCCCAAGTATTACTTCTCAAGTGAAGAAGGCTTATCATCTTTACTTCGGATGCAAGGTTGGTGACCAAGACAAGCCTTGGGCCCCAGATATATGCTGTGCTACATGTACAACACAGCTGTCATAGTGACTAAGTGGCAAAAGGCCATCAATGCCGTTTTCAGTCCTCATGGTGTGGAGAGAGCCAAGCAACCACATAAAGGACTGTTAATTCTGCTTGGATCCTTCTCTTTCTGGCAGAATAACGAAGGAAAAGAAGTCGAGAATAGTTCACCCAAACATTCCATCTGCATTGAGACCAGTTCCACATGGTGAGGGACTTCCTGTTCCAGAAACTCCAGCAGAATATTCTCTTGATTCATCTGATGAGGACAAGGGTGAGCCGACCTGTTTTTCTCCTGTTCAATCAGCATGCAGTGATCCAGATTTTCACTGTGGTGCATCATCAACACCACACAGACTAACGCAGGAAGAAATAAATGACCTGGTTCGTGATTTGGACTTATCCAAGAACAAGGCAGAATTGCTAGGATCAAGACTCCAACAATGGAATCTTCTAGAAGATGTCACAATTATTTTCTATTGAAAGTGCCACTAGCAGTTGGAGCCTTTCTTCAGAAAGGAAAGTACTCTGGATTCTGTTCCGATATTGAGGGCCTCATTAATGACTTAGAAATCACTCCTGGCCCACAATAATGGAGACTTAGACTCTTCAAAACTGAGTCTTAAGGCTGTGCTTTTGCACAATGGAAACTGTCTTCCATCTATTCCAGTAGCGCATGCTGACCACATGAAAGAGACATACGATAACTTAAAGCAGCTACTGAATTCCATTGAGTATAACAAGTACAGCTGGCACATCTCTGGTGATTTGAAGCTAGTTGCCCTTTGAATGGGACTGCAGCAGGAATATACAAAATACATGTGTTTCTTATGTGAGTGGGATAGCCGAGCAAGTGAATTGCACTACTTGCGGAAGGAGTGGACTCGCAGAAAAAATGTAGCAGTTGAAGAGTATCCAGCACCCAGCTCTTGTCAAGGCTCAGAAAATTCTGCTACCACCCCTTCACATCAAACTAGGTTTGATGAAGAATTTTGTGAAAACCATGGACCGGACCTCGCCAGCTTTCCAATACCTGCATGAAAAAATTCCTCTACTCAGCGAAACAAAGATTAAAGAGGGAGTTTTTGTGGGTCCTCAGATTTGAGAGCTCTTCAAAGATGACTGTTTCAACAATTTGCTGCAGGGTGATGCGAAATAAGCTTTTCGCCTAGTGTCTGCAAACTTTCTTGGGAATTAGGGAAGAAAACTACAATGACCTAGTAGAAGACATGCTGATGCAGTATCAGAAACTTGGCTGCAATATGTCTCTAAAGATCCACTTCTTTCATTACCATCTGGATTTCTTCCCTGAAAACTGTGGTATGGTGAGTGATGAACATGGCGAACATTTTCATCAAGATATCGCGTCAGTGGAACAAAGATACCAGGGAAAATGGTCCACTACAATGCTGGCTGACTACTGCTGGACACTCCCCAGAGATGCTCCTGAACAGCTGTACAAGAGACAAACAAAGAAATCTAAGACATAATCTATGACTTGATTTTTTACAGGTATTATCTGTAGGCCTATTACTATTGTCATGCATTTTGTGATGTAAACATCCATTTATTGCAGATTACAAAAAAAAAAAAAACTAGAGCCAAAATTAGAATTTGACTGTCATATTCGTTTTGAGCACATACAAATTGATAGGAAATGACTAATTTTATTTCAGTGACACGACTTTTGTAAAAATGTGTTGACTGGTGTTATCATCTCCTGAGCTTTCGAATTCCCTTTGCTGAGGCCTATAACTGCTACAGGAACTCTCAACTAAATCAGTATTTTTGGAGGACTGAGACCCAGCCATTGCCTTTTTCTAGTGCTTGTACTTACCTGCTCTTCTCAGATTCAAATTCAGGAAAAAGACACTCATACATACAAGCCAACAACAAACAAAATGATTGTAATAAATGTTGGGGATAAAAATACTCTATTTTACAAAATAATGGAGAAGCTAAGACCAGAAGACAGAGAAAGCCCAGCTATATAAAGAAATATCATAAACTCAAGTTAGAGGAACTGGGAGATAAGCACAACAAAATAATAAATGGGATTAAGATTGGTCCATTCCAACAAAAGACAGAAGGCTAATGTGAAGGAAGTGTAATGAAGGAGGAGAACAGTGGCATGAAAAGACTATTTGTAGGCAAGAGCCTGATCAGTCCATCTGTCTTAACTCTCTTCCTGCTTGATTCCTTATGCCTGCTCAGAACGTTGGTATAACCTTGTTTTTTTATTGACCTTCATTTATGTTCAACCTTATTTGTTTAGTTGAAATCTCAGGCTTAGACTTCTTCAAACACTAAACCTTGCCCACGCCCTTCTAAGAACTCTAATACCCTAGAGTTCCATCCTGGCCCCTGCTATACTTGAGTTCTATTTTTCTCCCTAAGAGTCCTTCTTTTAGTCATTCTCACTTCTTCCCCTACCTTCCTCAACTCGACTATCAACATTTTCTATGGAATCTAGACCAGGACCATGACCTTCAGCCTATTACACTCCCAGCGAGCTAGGCTGCTACTCAGCCACCAGGGCGACTCTGTCCACAACTCAGCAAGCACGTAATCTGCTGCCTGCCATTAGTAATAGCAGCAGCTACTGAGTACACATTTAAGAATAAAGCAGTTATTAGCAACCAAGGAAACCAGTGATGAACTGCTAAGGAAGGAAGCAACTATTTGAAACTAAGAACCATGACCCCCCACTGGAGAGATAGTGTTATTGTTGAATTTTAGACAAGAGTTAGCTCTTATGCAGCTTTGCCAAGCAAATTTTTCAGGTATTGATATTCATTAAAATATTAGTTCCTTGTGTTTGCTTTAAACAGCTTTTGAAACCAGTACTCATGTTTTTAAAAGAGAGGGAATTTCTGAATATTGGTGATAATTAAAAGTTAATGAAATCAGTATAAGTACAACATCTTTGTTCATTCATCTTTCACTTATATCTCCTCTGAGAATCATTTCACATATTCCCTAGATATGTTTTTAAGATTCAGTTAGGTTTGCTATCCTAATAAAGCATTCAGAAAATCACACTGACTCAATGAGTTCTGTGGGTCCTGTGTTAACAAAACAATAGAGGAACTGCTGAGCTCTGAACTATAATCATTTGAGTTCATGAAAATATGAGATAAAATTTCAGTTATTTTATGTATATAGTGATAGTAAATGTGTAGAAATGACAGTACATCAGTACTTTCATTGTGTTCTCTTATTAATTGTACTTATCACTTAAATGTGGTATTTCTGCAACATATCCATGAACCAGTCTCATTTGCACATTTTAATAAATGAAGTTTATTAAATCATAACACAAAGAGGTTGTGCTTAGAAAATAACTTTCCATTATAATAAATAAATATTGAAAAAGATGTACTTGTAGCAAACCATTTCTTCAATTCCCCCAAATACTGACATGAAAAAAGTCCAACCAAATTTTCCTGTGATTCAGTAATTCTATTTAACTTAGGTATAGTTATATTAGTTTGTTAATTAGTTGTTGCCTGAGATGACCAAGTTTTTAAAAAATCTTAATATTAGTGTAAGACCATAAAAGACTGGATACTGAGGTGGAGAAAGTGACAACAGATCGTTTTAAAAAGGAGAGTTACAGGGATTTTTTTTTTCTTTTGAAGAAAATGTGTTAGGACTTAAAGGAAGTCAAAGTTACTCTATTACTGATGCTTATGGAAACGGAAACCAACTGTTCCATTTTGCTTGAGACTATCCAAAGTTTATCTCTGAAACTCCCATATCTAGAAATAACTCAGTCCCAGGCATATCTGGAGGCTTGTTCATTTTATATGAAAAACAGAACACTTAAAACACAACATTATCAGAATAAAGAGATTCTGCTGAGTTTGGAATAGGGTTATTTATTATGCAAGTTGAGTATGTGTTTAAGCATGAAAGAGGGCACTATTGAAATTATATTGTGATAATGTGCAAAAATTGAAACCGACCAAAGCAAGGATCAGGAAACTTTTTGTAAAGAGCCATACGGCAAATATTTTCAAGATTTTAAGAGTTTTTGAGGATAAGAGAAAGTGCTTTTCTGTTTAAGACAATAGCCTAGTCTAGTCTCCTTTTTTTATTTTTTAATAATGTACATAGTATTGAGTTATAACTGACATATGACATTATATTAGCTTCAGGTATATAAACTAATGATCCAATATTTATATATAGTATAATAATGATCCAATATTTATATATATTATATAATAAGCCTTGCTAAAATCTGTAATTGTACTAGGCTATTCTTGAATCCAGGTTGGAGAATTTCGTGAGTCTCAACTTTTTTTCAGTGCCACAGCTCCTAATCTCCATGTTGTGGAAGCCTGAGATCTTGTCTTCCATGAGGCATTTAAAACTCAAGGCTTTGTTTCTACCAGGGTGAGAAACATTTCAGCTGTTGTCCTGGCCTTGATACTTTCGTGCAACCCCGCTTTCCTGCTTCTTTTTTACTTTCGATTCTGGGGATTGGGCCTCCCTGGTGGCGCAGCGGTCGAGCGCTGCGCTGTGGAGCTGTTGGTAGCGTGTGATGAGAGTTCGACGCCCAGCCAGGGAGAATCCCACATGATGCGGCAGACCTCTCCTGCCTCACCTGCTGCTCCCGTCAGCAGTGTATTTCTGATCTGCCTGTTCTGCTCCCCACTCTGTCTCTCTGGTAAACCCTCTCGCTGTCCCATGCCTCTGGCCTGCACCCCAGCTTGTATGTATAAATAAATAAATCTTTAAAAAAAATTAAAAAAAAGATTCTGGGGATTTCATAAACTTTTCAGTGAATTCCGAGTACTTTAAAAGATATTTGTTATATTCTGTCTCAGAACTGTATAGCAAAAGTTTCATCAAATATCTAGTTGACCATGTGATCTTATATCTTCCAAAATAAAATTCACTTACATCATCTCCTTTGAATTCAGAGTTTATGTTATTTTTACTATAGATGAGGCAGCAAGTGGAAGAGCTTATTCTCCAAGACCTGCACACATCTTCTAATGGAAGTAGGACTAGAGTCTTCATTCCCTTTGATAAACAGAATATCACTCCCCTACTGGCTTGTTAAATCCCCAGCTAGTTTCAGGTTCATTCTATTCTGTTGTACCTGTCATGGTGCTCTTTTTGACCTCTTGCTTACTCACTCTCATTAACTGAAGACTAGAACATCTACTTATACCCTTCTTTTCTACCACGCATGCTACCATCACCCTAGTTCACTTTAGTGAGTATCCCATCAAACTCTCAGGCTGTATATTTCTTTGACCTATCTCAGTGATTCCAATCTTCATTTTTTTCTGAACAGCAGCTACATTGAAGGGATTTAAGCTAACATACTAAATTCCACTCCACCCTCATTTTACATGCAAATCATTACTTCCTACTTTTAGCAATGGTGATCATATTCAGCAACCAAAGAATTGATTTATAATTTCTTAATTATTCTTACTGTCTCAAGAGCAGGATATTTTTGAATGTAGTCTTACTTTCTTTTGCCTTGAAATTTTCTGATTTTCTTCTCCTAACTAGAAAGCATTGGCCCCAGGAGATAATTAGGACTGGAAGCATAATGCACAGCTGCACAAAGCAGTTTGTTAGCCACTCTGCATGTGTCCTTCCTTCACCTTCCCTGCTGGACTCCACCAGCATTACAGCCAAATGTAGTGGTGCTGCAAGATTAGGCTAATAAACCTGAATTACTCTGAAAGTTTTACATTAATATGTGAGCATTTATCTTAGCCTGGGGAGCCAAGCTTTATGTGTAATATAAAAGGATTTCAAGATATGGATGGGAAAGACCTTGTTTAATAGCCTATTCAATCTTTTCTCAAGGATCACTGGCTGTTTACTTTCTACACCTAAGGTTGATCTTCTAAATAAAGTTAAAAGTTCCCTATAGACGTAAAATATGTATAATGAATTTAGAACATTCTCAAACATTCCACATGTTTTAGATGACAACATTTTTTCATTTAACTCTCATCTGCTTTTTGTCAGTATATTTATTTTATTGATATTGATATTTTATGGATATCTAATTAGTTATTTGAAGTTTTTACCACTTTTGTTTTTTCATTTTCCCTAAATATGCTACGGGCTTTTTTCTCTTTCTTGCTCTTTTATTTGGTTGGTAGATCCAGTTTTCTTGTTATCATTGTTCTTTCCAGATATTTGTGTTACTAGCTGGAATAATTTTGAAAAAAGAATCTGTTTAATTGAAGTAACATTGTATTATAATGTGTTTTTGGTTGTTCATGACTGAGAATCAACATGTTTACATATTTCATTTATCATACTGCTAAAAGTCCAGTTTTTTCCTTCACCATGCAATTGATCCATTTTACCCAGTCACCTTCTTCTTTCCTTTTGGTAAAAGCTAATTGGTCATATAGCTCAAGATTTTCTTCATTTTTATTTATTTACTTCATCTGTTTGTTGGTTTATCTATCTACCATCTATGAGTAAAGTCAAATGGTGTTTGTCTTTCTCCATCTTGACTTATTTTACTAAGCATAATACCCTCTCGGTCCATCCATATTGTTGCAAACAACAACATTATAGGGTTTCATCTTTTTAATATAGTAATTTTAATGATGTTAATTCTTCCAATACAGGAATACAGAATATCTTTCCATCTCTATGTCTTCTATTTCTTTCAATAATGTCATTAGTTTTCCGTGTATGGATCTTTCACTTCTTTGGTTAAACTTATTCTATTTAATTCTTTTTGATGTTTTTGTAAATGGAATTGTTTTGGGGATTTCTTTTTCTGGTAGCTAGTTACATATAGAAATAAAATAGATTTTTATATATTACTTTTGTAGCCTGCCACTTTGCTGTATTTATTAATTATTTCTAATAACATTTTACTGTAGTCTTTGGGACTTTCTAGGTATATTATCATGTCATCTGCAAATGGTGGAAATTTTACCTCTTTTACAGTTTGGATAACTTATATTAGTTTGTGTCCAATTGCTCTTCTAAATGACTTCTAACATTATATTAAATAACAGTGGTGAGAGTGGACTTACTTATCTTGTTCCTGATCTTAGAGGAAGAATTTTCATTTTTTTAACCATTAAGTATGGTTTTGACTACTCACACCTGTTTTCCAAATGACAGTAGTGAAGAAATTTCCAACACAAACTAAAACCATTCAACTACAGGTATAAGAAACACTAAATACATGAGTATGACAAATACAAATAAAATACAAATAAAAGCAAAACTAAGCATCAAAATAGAATGGCTGAAAATTAAAGATAGTAGTAATTCTGCCTTATTATTGCACTGTTCTATTTCTGAGACCCACATTAAATGTGTATTAGGCCTGTCACTATTTTCTATATAAGGAATATTTCTATATTAAAAATTTTTTGTTATTTCATCGTTCAGTTTAAGCATTTTGATCTGATCTGGCTACAATTACTAAAGTCTATCATAAATTGTGTCTAATCTCTTCTTAAATCAATTGGGGGATTTTGAAATTACTTTCACTTTTATTTCTAGAATTTCCTTTTCATTCTTTTTTGTAGTTTTGAGAAAATAGTCATAATAATTAAGTCAGGTAGTCTATAAGAATTTAATAGCATGGGGGCAAAAGTAGAAAAGGAAAAGGGGATGTGGAATGAGTGACAAGATGATGTAACTTTAAATAATTTAGTTAGTCTGAACTGAGGTTACCTTTAGATGGCGGTGAAGACTGAGCTATTGGCATGTTAGGTAAAGAGCATTTCAGGCTGAGTATCAAGCCCTGAATTAGAAGTATATGCTTGTTGCATTCAAAGAATTGCGGGGGGGGGGAGGGGGTCAAAGTGACTAGAACAGTGAGAGGGAGGGAAAAGAATGGCATATGAGCTCGGGCATGATACCTGGCAGCCAGCAGTCCTTTCAGGCCTTGCTCATTTAGAAAATAGTAACAGAATACACATGCTCTCTTTCGAAAGGATCTTCCCTTCCAGTTTTTTTTGAGTCTTAGAAAAAATTGAAATTCTAAAATTTCATAAAATGGTGCTGGAAATGCCATTGTGTTCTCATAATATGTCTGCATGTGAGTTGTTTGTGGCAATTTCAAAACAGCTTTCCTTTTCTTTAGCTGCCAATTTTGAAGCAGAAAATTCTAGGATTAAATGGATCTTAGAAATTATATGAATTAGTAACCTCTCTGACCCTGTTTTCTCGTTTGTAATAAATAGAGACAATAGTTCAGAACTGGAAGGGTAAAAATGGAATATTGATAGCAGTGAGAGTAAGGAAGGTGTCCAGTATGCATTCTTAGTCTGGATATAATTATTTTACACTATTTACTATTAGGGAAGAATTAGAGGCTGAGAAAGGAAGTGCTGTGCACAAATTTCACAGCTAGGAACAGCATTGACGTGTGTGTGTTTGTGTGTGTGTGTGTGTGTGTTTCCAGACTAGGCTGTTTTAATAGATAGCTATGATGATTAATTTTTACGTGTCAGCTTCAGTGGCCTGTGGGATATCCAAAAACTTGAACAGACATTATTCTGATGTGTCTGAGAGGGTATTTCTGGAGGAGATTAACATTTGAATCAGCAGACTGACTAGAGAGCAGGTTGCACTCCCCAAAATGCAGGTGCTTCAATCAACCAGCTGAAGGCCCTAGCAGAACAAAAAGCCTGACTCTCCCTTGGGTTGGAGGGAACTCATCTTTCCTGACTACCTTAATATGAGAAATTTTTGTTTTCCTGATTTGGGAGGAATAGCATTTCTAAGGCTATGGATAGGCAACCAGAAGAAAACAGCCTCCATAAATAACTGTAGGGCAGAAACAGGGAATCCAAGGAGACTGGAGCCATTCTGAGCACCTATTGGGGAAGGAATGGATTTATTCTAGGTGGAAGGAAGATGTTTACTTCTATTCATTTCTTTCTTGAACAGCAAAAAGACATAGGTTCCCTATATTTCCAACATTAATGAAATGTGCTCAATGAAAAAGACTCAGAACAAGTGAAAATCCATTAATTAAGTCAAAAGCCTTCCTTTCTGGGAAAGAATTGCTTGTTCACACTGACATTTGGCAATGCCAGGTGGATTCTAAAGAAGAGAAATCCTATTAGAAAAAATATGTATTTTTCCAAAGTGAACTTAAAGTCATAACTTTGCTGCTGCAGTAACATATAGAGATTAAAGTAGTACAAAAATCCAAGCTTTAACTTCCCAAGACAAAAGCGATCAAAAAGATAATTCAAATTTAAAATATTACTTAAAATTCAGTACATATGTGTATCTATTGTTGACCTCTCATGCAATATTAGCATTCCGTTCTCTCCGGCAGTTTTATTTGCAAACACATGAAGAGTAGTGCTAGGAAGATAACATGCTCACACGCATACTTAGTTTCGGAACTAAGGAACAAAGAAGAGTACTATCTTACTAGATGAGAGGACTGTGCCTTTTAGCTATCCTAGCCTGTCCCCTGCCTTCTGCTCTTATTACTTAATATGAACACTGCTTCATCTTTAAAGTTTCCTGTGGACTCACTAATAATGGTATTGATCTGCCTGACTTTCTAAAAATGTGCTGTGATCACTCTCTGACCCTTTCTCTTTTCCAGGTCACAGAATTCCTTTCTGTAGGGCTCTCATCTTATTCCACATTTACCTATTACATTCTATATTGGAAGCTCCTATTGGCTTTGGGAGCCAGCTTTTGAAGTGCTACCTGTATAGATCCATGACTGGTATATAGTGTGAACAGGATGAATGATCAGGGAACGGCAGTTCTTAATGCATAGCTTTCAACCAGACCACATGTACTTTCCAAGGAAGTCAAAAAAGGAACAATAGGTATGATCGGGTGGACTGGCAAAGGAAGATGGAGAGGCAAAGAAGAGTTGTTAGTCAAACTTGTTACCTGGAGGCATAGATTTTTATTTTCAGATAATAGGGGCCGTGGTCACTGTGAAAACATCTATTGCCACTAAGTGGTACAAGGGATTTCCCACTGAAAAAGAAAAATTGAGAACAAAAATTTGAATAACTGAGGGAGTCAGATAAACTGAAAAGGATACGTTATAAATTTCCAATTGTTATTTCAACATGTTGTTAGGAGACAGAATGAGTTCTTTAAAGGTTAAGGTTAAGAAATTTTTTTTCTATTTCATGTATAGTCAAATAGTCTATTTGAAGTATGGAAAAGGGCTCTATATTATTGTAGATCATATGAAAAAAATCAAGAGAATACATATACACCATGCAGATAAATGCATAATTATTTCAAGAAAGATTATCAGCTAAATGATTTATTCCCTTCTGTAAGTTTCTTTTTATCATTGTATAGGTTACATGTATTATTGAATGTGAATCACACTACACATTGCATATTGGTTACTTGCTGAAAATGGCTGAAGATATATTATGTAAGAATTAAATGTGCACTTGAGTGTATGGGGAGCAAGGAAACATTAAAGTTAATTATAAGTTAGCTTTGCTCCTGTCTAAGAATGAATGAAAATAAATGAGGAGAGATAAGGATTTTTATTTTTGTAGAAATCCACTCTAAGATATTATATGTTTGTTTAATTCACAGACTGTCTAATAAAGTAGGTAATATCCATATTTTGCAAATGAAATCCAGTTAAGACACAAAGCATTAGTGGTAAAGCATATATTTGAACTCAAGTGAACTCACAATAACACCTCAGAAATATATAAAGAGGGTGTTACAAGGGAATGAGTTAGAGGTTAAGTTACTAGGATCACAGAGGATTTCAGGGAAAGCATATATCAGTAGTGGCCTGTGAACAATGGTTTAAGATGAACGCAATCCAGAGCTTATAGCTGATTTAAAGGGCAAATACCAGGAGGCAGAAGTGGGAACATTTTATACAAGCTATTCATGACTAGAAAGGCTGAAGGTATAGAGGCAAGAAACACAATAGACATTTCTCAGCTGGTAAGGAAGAGTTAAAAACTAACCCGAAGAATCCATAAAGGCAAATCTTAAAATAAATCTGATCAGCAGTATCATGATTGGAAAAATGGTCCCCCAGAGATATCTATATTCTATTTCTTCATATGCAATTTCTTTAAGTCCATTTTGCAAATATGCTTCTTAAATGATTTCTCTTCTCTTCCTTATTAAATGACAGAAGTAACTTTATAGATGTGATTAACTTAAGGGTCTTTTTTTAAGGAGGCCACATATGCTTTGTTTGATAAAATTATAAATGCTAATTACAATTTAAAATACTAAATGCAACTTAGCGTTTTACCCATATTATTTTATGCTTAAAAGTTAAGTATAAGTCAATCATGTTTAATCAGAGCCTTATATGTATTTAAAATTTTCTACTGTAACAAATGCCAACAAAGTAAAAGTTCTGTTTATTCTAACAAAAATACTTACCACTATATATCTGAGAATTATAAAAAACAAAATATAGCAATCAAAACCACATGAATGCAAACTAAACAGAATCAAAGTGAAACAGAATATATTGCAAGCTTGCAACCCTAACTACCAGACTAAAATAAAGGGATATTCTTACAAATTAAGAATTCCTGCTTTGGGCCTCCCTGGTGGCGCAGTGGTTAAGCGCTGTGCTGTGGAGCTGTCGGCAGCGGCGATGCGAGTTCGAAGCCCAGCCGGGGAGAATCCCACATGGTGCGGCAGACCTCTCCTGCCTCACCCGCTGCTCCTCTCAGCAGTGAATTTCTGATCAGCCTGTTCTGCTCCCCACTCTGTCTCTGGTGAAGCCTCTCACCACTTCACACCTCTGGCCTGTACCCCAGTGTATGTATAAATAAATAAATCTTAAAAAAAAAAAAAGAATTCCTGCTTTGACAATATTTTATATGGGATGTTTTCTTAATAAGAGAACAGAATTTAATGATAAACAAGAAACATAGAGTTTAAAATAAAGCAAATTTTTAGGCACAGATATATCTTCTCTGATACATACACAGATATATCATGTCAAATACTGAATTTGTCTATTGATGGACAATGATGAAATGTCACTGCCAAGTTGATGACCTTGGGGCAGTCATTATCCAGCTCTATAACCACCAATGAAAAAACAGAGAGAAATCGTGAAAGAATTAAGCTATTGCACAAGATAGTATGGTGTTTTATAATAGATGAGAATCTAAATTTCAAGTTCATAAAATTTCTATAAATGAAAGGCAGTATTCTGCAATTGAAGGAACCACAGAAGTGGGGGGAAATCTGCTTTACATGGCTTCTGGGATGAATGGTTTCTTAATTCAGTGATCATTCATTTTCAGAATATATTGTCATGCTTGGATATACTTTGCAACATTTGAGTGATCTGATAAATCATGGAGAGTAAAATAAAAAGAGACTTTGCTGACCACTTACTTACCCAATGACACAGTTTTGGGACTTCTGACCTCCAGATCTTTAAGATAATAAATCTGTGTTCTTTAAGCCATTAACTATGTGGTGATTCCTTATAAAAACAACAGAAAATTAAAACATTAAGTATGAAAAATATCAAATTATTTTTGATGCTGCATCTTTTACTGGATTTAAAATTGACCTATTCCTATGTGCCCCCTTACAGATTTTATTTCCTTGAACTATTTGTCTCAAGAATGTGTTGGGAATCAATGCCTTTGTGCAGATAAGAGATAGCCAGTTAATGAAAAAAAAATACAAATGGAAGAAAATAACAGATAAAGGTCTTTAAAATCAAAATAGGAGACTAACAGCTTTGGGGTAGTCTGCATACTGTGTCTGGCATTTAGGTACTTAATTTTTCCTTTGCCCTGCATTTTTTTTTCCAATTGGATTGTGCTCTAGAAATATATATATATATATATTTTTTTTCTAATTATAATATTAGAGTGAACTCTGTTACTGGTATAACCAGGCTACAGGGTATTCTGAATCAGTGCTATTTTGTACTTGATGATTACTATCTCTATATCCTGTCTCTTCTATTACCAGCTAACATTCATAGCTTTCAGAGGAAGTATATTTATTTTCTTCTTTAATTCATTTATCCAGAAAATAGCTGTGCTACAATTTATATGAAAGACACCATGCTAAGGTCTGGGAGAGAGTTCTGAAAAAAGTGTGCATTGGCCTAACATTTTTTCCCTCCTTAAAACACCAGCAATCACACTGATAACACCAGGTATGACTCCGTTTTCACTTACCTCTGTTGCTACATGTTTAAGGACTAATATTGCTTGATGAATATTAGTATGTTTTTCTGTTTCAGTTATGTATCCATCTAACTTATGGGCTGTTAAGGGGAGTTTATGTCTCATGGTGTAGATTACATTTAATAAACATGTAATAATTTCTATTTCTTTTATTTATTTATTTATTTTTTTAATATATATTTTTATTGTTATTTATGTCTTTTACATTTTGCATTCCCCTTGGGTAGCCCACCACCAATTCACCCGTGATCCATCTCCATGGTCCCTTGTGTTCTTTTCTATTCCATTTTGTGTCCTTTCCCTTCCCTCCCTCCGGCTCCCTCCTCACCATGTAATAATTTCTTAATGACAAACAGATGCATGAATCAACTATCTTCATCAAGAAATACTCATTCCTTAATTGTTCACATAGTTCCCCTGTGAGACTTTAAAAAGAAACCTGATAGTTGAGTCTTCTTTAAACAATCATGTTTATTGAGATAACATTGGTTTGCAACACTGTATGTGATTTAGAGGTATAGTTCATGCCATTTAAGATATATGTTACCACACCGTATCCACCATCAATGTACTTGAAATGTTCCACCACAATTCATTGACCACCTCCCCCCCTTTTTGTTATTTTCTATTTTTCCCTTTTGGTAACCTCAATTAAAAATAAAACAATTAATATTTGAGTTTTGATGAGTAAGAACAGCCCACGTAGTCTGAGAGAAGAATTAGTTTCAAGCAGAGGCAGATACATTTTTTTTTTGTATTTATACAGAAATGAAATAGGAAAACGTGTGATATTTTTTAAACAAAAAAGTGCACATTTTTATGCACTTTATGTAATTTTATATGCTGCATATAGTATATCACTCAACTGAGAAGTCATACTGTGGTTATATGGAGAAAAACTTTTTTGTGTCATAAAAAAGTATGTAGACTTGATCTTTAAAATATTCTTGATTAGTTGTTCATTCATTCATTTATTCACTGTGGTAAAATTCGCAACATGAAACTTAACCACATTAACCTTTTTAAATGTAAAGTTTGGTCATGTTAAGTATACTTGCATTGTTGTGAAATAGATCTCCCTCTTGCAAACTTAAAATTTCATCTTTTAAGCATGAGAGAAGCTGTGAAATGGAAAGCATTTGAGTAAAAGACCATTACATGCTTACCTCGCCTCCTTCATTTTTCAGAAAAGATAACTCTAGTATATAACTAGAGATTTACCCAACAATGAAATGGGAGATCTTAGGAAGTTAATAAAGTTCCTGAGATTCTAAATGTTAAAATTAATTCTTGAACATTTTTCTTAAACACTAGATAATGATTATTTCACTTTATATTCCAAAATATAATGTAATATTCATTTTTCAATTAGGTTTGAAGCTAATAATTTGTGGTAACTATTCTCAATCAACCCAAATGGCATGTTGGAATCACGTAGAATCTTTTCAGAAGATCAGAAATTCTTTAGGGTGGGCCTAGGCATCTAGATTAAAAAAAGAGTTTCCTCAAATGATTTTAATGTAATGCCTGGTCTGACAATCATTACTCTAAAGAACTTTATTTCCCAAAGCACTTGTTATAAAATGAATCCAAGTTATGCTTTGACCACAACTTTTTGCAGTCCACACTGACTTTCTATAGTCAAGATAAATTCAGCAAAAAACATACGTTCATTTCTCTTTTGTCATTTTAAAGCAAGCACTTTTAAAAATTAATGTTCAAATTGATCATCTAATGTAGTAAAAAGTCAATATCTTATAAATCTTGATTATATTTAACACCTGTCTATGATTATCCATAAGATTTCAACAGTGTAAAAACTAGGGAGTAGGTTGAAAGAGAAAGCTTCTTATACATAATTTTCATTATACCTTTGCACACCAAACCACTAAAATGTATAAGTTTAATAAAACAACATGGCTGCCATACAAACACAGATTCAAAACAAGTCCCTTACTCCAGCTTTCCAAACAAATTACCTTCCTCAGGCACCTTCTATATAGAATTAATTAGTCTTTCAGTGATCCAAATTTACTACAATACGATTTGGAAATAATATGTTTTAGAGGTGATACATGACCCTTACTTTTTAACAGGGATTTGGGGCAACATGTTTCAAATAGTTGTCAAAAGTAATTTACAAATGGCCTTTGATTGTTTTTTCGAACAGAGGAGGTTTGATATTTCTGATAATTCCTGCTTTGAATTAAAAATAAGAGGAAAGGTCATATTTGCTGTTTCAAGCTTCTTCCTCTTCTATTGCTTCTTTTATAACTTCATTAACAGACATAAAGAAAAAGAAAAGTACTGCAGTTTGATGACACGTCTCCACAAAAAGCTTCTCACTTATTTTCTGTCTGATAAAATTTGAATTTCAACTCTATATTCTTTAAAGTCAGATGTTTCCTTAACTTTTGTGGCTATTTTGTAGACAACCAGATATTTTGTTCAAAAGATTTTTGTCACTTTTGTACAATATAGAGATGCCTGAATGTATTTATTTAATGCATTTCCATTGACTTTAAATTATTTTATACCCCAGTGCTATGCCTCAGAGGTTATAAATATTTAAGAAATTAACTTGAAAATTTGAATAAAAAGTAAAGATGTTTCAAGGAAAGGAGTAATATAAAAAATATAGATAATAATACAGAAAATATACTATATAAATGACACAGGCATGAGAGGCAAGGAGAAACAGAGGAGTAATAGAGTAATGGGAGTTGAGTTTTAAGTTAGTGGCTAAAATATGAGTATATGAAAGGCAATTTCATCATGCTGGACTCACTGGAAACTAAAGCCTACTCCCAACTGGAATCTATTTTTGTTTGTCTCCTAAGATCTAAATATTCTTCTATAATTCTCCTTCTGGAGGAAATGCCTACATACCCTTTGTCAAGCCCATAAAAAAGACTGGGATCCATTTGTTATGAGAGTGGATGCTCGTGGGTCCAGGTGTGTACGCCAGTTGAAGAAGAATAACAGCTGCCACACCAAACATGAAAGCAAGCAAGTGTGGGTTTACTGAAGCAAGAGGAAGCACTTCTGACAGCCGGAGGGCATCCAGTGGGGGATGCCTATTTACTCCAGTCCTGTCTATGGCAATGCACTGTCACACTTTCTGTTTTTCAATATGCCAGACTATTGATTAGGCACTAGGTGGTCAGGAAGTTTTGTGGTGGTTGTTTTTCTGTTCCTTAATTATCCTGTAACCGGATCTTACTCTAGCTGGTGGCCAGCTCAGCAACATTTCAGTAAAACACTTCTATTTTCTTGGAAACTGTTTTGTTCCTTCTGTTCCTAAATTGTTTAAAATCACTGTCCCATGTCTCAGCTTTTCCTCCAAGTTCTCCTGTTCTCAGTGCCTCTCAAATTTTGCATTGCATCTCATGCATATATGGAAACTCAGAGTGCTTTGAGAATATGAAATACTTACCTTATACAGAACACAAAATGTAAATGTTATGCTTCGCGTTTTAGTCAAAGAAACACAAACTATAGGGGCCTCCCCAGTGGTGCAGCGGTAAGCGCTGCGCTGTGGAGCTGTCGGCAGCAGCGATGCGAGTTCGACGCCCGGCCGGGGAGAATCACACATGGTGCGGTAGACCTCTCCTGCCTCGCCCGCTGCTCCCCTCAGCAGTGTATTTCTGATCTGCCTGTTCTGCTACCCGCTCTGTCTCTGGTGAACCCTCTCGCCACCCCACGCCTCTGGCCTGTGCTCCAGCTTGTATGTATAAATAAAAAATAAATCTTAAAAAAAAAAGAAAAGAAACACAAACTATAACAGTATGTAGAGTTTTATCTTTCAGATTGTGGTGAATCACTGAAGTAAGCCCTAGGGTCCAATTGCACAACTTTTCCAGATACCTATAAAGGATCAATTATACAAAACTGGTGCTTTCTCATAATTGTTTCTCTCAGAAATTCTAATGTATTTAGATAAAAATTATAAAATAAGATTTTTTTTAAATCTAAAAACTCTCCGGTTATGGCTAATAAATATATATTGACTTATTTGGAATGGTGCTATAGAAGTATTGGGTAAAAATTAAAAAAATTGTAGCCATAGATGTTGTAACACTGAAAAAATATACCAGTGGCAGTATTTGAATAGGTTATGTAATTGAATGCTGATCAACATTAATGCATATATAATATACTTGATTGCATACAATGTCAGAATAAAATAATTCATAATTTTATATTAAATGTATGTTATGACAATATGTTCTATATTTCCTACAATTTTCCCCTCTGTCATAATGAATCATTTTAACTTTGTAGCAGTGATGAGGAAGAGTAGCACCACTAGAATGAAGGAATCTCTAAGTCCTCCTCCCCAATGTATGTATATACCACCTCAACTCCATATTATGTTCTTCTTTTTATTACTCTGGAGAAAGTGCTCCTCCCATTTAATTTCAGTCTATTCAAGAGGGAATGCAGGTGACATTAAATAAACAGTTGGATATATGAATGATTAGGTAAATGGATGAATGAATGAATTCCCTTTCGTTCTTAAGTAAATTAAAGAATGAACTACCCCTTAATTCTCTCAAAGGTTCATACCTGTTTCTCCTGACTCCTTTCTATTAATATTTGCCAAATCTTTAATATCCTAAGTCAAAGCAAGAGAAAGGGAAAAACACAAAACAAAAACTACCATTTGTCCATTTTCATCTCTATTTACAGCTCCTTGTCTTCTCCATCAAGATAAAAAGTCTCAAGTGTTTCCTGACTCCTTACTTCCGCATGTTTACATTTGTCTCATTTCCAACACTATACCAATATTGTTTCTATCCTCACTTTTCCATTGAAAATATGTCAGAGGCTGCCAGTGGTCTCTATATACTCAAAGTTTTGTTTTCATTGGTCATTATCTTGATCACTTTGTAAAGATTTGACATAAATGATTAGTGTGACACACAATCTTTTTCATGGTACTACTTTCTCAAGTCTTTTTTCTCTTTGGCTTAGGTTACCACACCTTTCATTTAATCAAAACTCATTAATATTGGGAATTCTCAGGACCCTATCCTTATTGTCTTACTTCTCAGATTCTGTTGTTTCTCTGAGCCAGAGTTTCTCAATATTGGTACTACTGATATTGTGAACTAGACAATTCTTTTTTGTTGGGGGGAAGTTCTGTGTATTAGAGAATGATTAATAGCATCCCTCTCCTTGAATGAAGAGAACATCTCCCTTGTCAAAGGTGCCCTCACATGTGAAATTGCCTCCAGTGGGAAATCACTGTTCAAGGTGATAGCATTATAATTCTTGATTTCAATTGCCATTCCATAATTTGAAAACTCTTGCTTTATATTCTTTTTTGGAAGCTATATTGTATTTTCAACATATTTACTAACTCACCAGTTTAGTATTCTCATTGGTAGGTCTCATATTAATTATTCATAAGGTGTCCTAAATTAAGCTGACTAGTCCCCCATGCACACACTTGTCTCTCTTCCAGTTGTGAGCCTCATCAAATGGGCCATCCACGTATTTGTGTTAGAAATATTGCTTTACATGTCCTATTAAAAATCCCTATTTCTTCTTGATCATAACTAAAATTTTTCTCAAATCTAACCAGTTTTCTTTATCACTATTGACCCCAGTCTAATCCAGACTAACACTTTGTCTAGTTTCAGGGACTGCAATAATCCTCTTCAGACATTTCTGGCTTTTAATCCATTCTCCCTATTGAAACCAAAATCTTTTTAAAAAGATGATAAATATATAATCACCCTACTCTCAATTAAATTCTTAATTTTCCCATTGCATTTAAATAATTAACAGAGGTTCTTTCAAAGTCTGTAAGATGTAATCCCTGCCAAGTTCTCGTCCTCCTTTTTCTCCACTCTCACAGCTTGTTTCAATTTTTGTCTTTCTATCACTTTCATTAATATGCCCTGTTTTTTCTTGGCTCAGGACTACTTTTTAGGATGTCATTCTGTAGTAGGTCCTCAAATAACATTGTTTCATGCAATGTGATTTTGTTATTACATTATGAGAAAAAAAATAGATGCAGTTGATGTTCAAAGACCTGCTTTTATTATGTATTGCTTTGCTTAAAGTTTCAGTTTCTAGGAACCTATAGATGTGGTTAAGTGAGGGCTTGCTGTATAATCCAGCTTTGATTTAATTATTGACCCAAAGGAAGTAATTGTTCCACCTGTGTGGTAGACACACTTACGGCTCCTCAATGAGGTTCCACCCTACCATCATTAGCATTAATGATAGACCCCTGCGGTCCTACACGCATGCCTCATGGGGGCACATGAAATAGGGTTTGGGCATGCGTGAGTGGATGCACCTGGGCCTGGAGAGACCAAGCATATAAGGGTGGCGTCCCAGCACGGGAAGCCACAGAGAACAGAGCATGGCGGCAGAGAGCCCCGAAAGAGTGAAGATTCGCTGGGGGCTGGGAGGCCTGACAGCCTTCTGGCTCCCCCAGCCTCCCCTGCCTGTCCTGTACCTGGTTGCCTCTTTGCAAAGAATGCAGAAAGATAATTAAGACCTGAAAAAGCCACCAAGGGCTCCAGGACGCCTCCTTTATCCAGCTGCCTGAATCGTAGAGGACCTGCCCTGTCCTTTCCTGCCATGACAGGTACTTTGGTTTAAGTTTAATTTGGCTACTAATTTATATCACATAAATTTCTTCCCCCTGTAATATTTATTGAGATAAACTTGGTTTACATCTTTACATCTGCTCTAGGGGTTATAAGTTCAAACCTATAAAAATGTGTATTTTCATACTCTGCCCACCTCTGGTGCTCTAACACTCCTCCACCATGTTCCACTGGGCCAGTTTATTCCTCCATTCTCACCCCAACACCTTCCTTCCTACCCTCTCCCCATCTCCCTCCTTCCTAATGCCTGGTAGCCTCAATTTTGTGATTAGATGTAAACAGTTTATTATTCGTTTGGTTTTGACTGACCCTTTAAGTTTCTGTATATCCCATGTGTAAATGAGACAAATCATGGATTTGTTTTTTTTTTTTTTTTTTCATTTTGACTTACAGAGCCTATGATTCCCTGCTTTAATATGTATACTCTTCTACTTTAAATTCAGGAAACTTTGATGGGATGCTTAGCATCTAGTCCACATCCTTCTGTTGTTTTTTCTCAGTTATAATGCATGGTCTGAGGCAGAGCAAACATGATGTTTTACTGGAGATAAAGAACAAGGAAATTTCTCACTACCGTTGGTTTTAAATTTTGCCTCTTTGTCCTTGAAGGTGCAATAGTGGCGGGGGGTGGGGGGTTGTATGTTTTTGTTAGGAGGAAATAAGTGTAAGAGGTTATTGATTTTCTTTTCTAGTTTGATCTCTAGAACATTTGTTGTCATAGCAACCATTCTGATTCTAGGGTCAGATCTTCCCATAAAACATTGGAATTTGCCCTATCATGAGCAAATAATTCTCATGTATGAGTTTTTGATTCCCTTCAGGTTCTTTGCTTTAGTATGGGATATTTTAGTTGTTAACATTGTTTTTAAAACTAACATTTGTTCCTACATTAGATATCTTCATGCTATAGGCCATGGCCCTTTTAAAAATTATTACCTTATGATAAGTCTCTAAGAGCTCTACGTTGTCTTCTGTGGATTGTTCTAAAAAATTCTATGCTACTGCCTTTTAAAATTTTGATATGGTCTTTTATTTTTCATCTTGTTTGTATTTGTTTTGTCACTTGAATTCTACCTAAGAATTCCATAGATGGAGCACAAGGAGAAGATTTTCCATAATTTTTCCTCAGTATGAACTAGGACTAAATTGGCAGCACTTACAGGTGTAACTCCATGTTGCTGACTTCATATCCCAGCAAACACCTTTATTGTCTGTTTCTTCCATAAACAGCCTTCCCTTTTATTAACCTGTTCAGAAAACCAGAGGCATGTAATCAAGGCCCTTCGGCACCTCAGGTGATTCTCATCAGCTTGACTATTTGCTTCCTAGCTCATTTCTCAGTTGTGTTAAGTCTAAAATGGTGCAGCAGGTTTTTTGTGGGGGTGGGGCTTTATACTAAATGTCACTACATGAGGTGATATCAAAATGATCCTGGAGAATTTTTTAGGGCAATGCATTAGAGGTGCATTGCTCATCTTCCCTGATGAGACAATCACTTTCTTCAGTTGAGTAGTAAAAAGATTAGGCACAAGACATACAGTTAGGAAAATTGAACATAAAAATACTTAGATTGTAATTTCATTGTTCAAACATATCATTCAAAATGATTAGACTGTGAGAGGTATTCGATGAAGTAATCACTGAAATTACATAACTTAAATGAACCTCTGATTCCACAACAATATATATAAACAAAGTTATATCTTTGCAATCATTTGTACTGAAGTTTGGTATCTGGTGGTCTAAAATACCCAAGTTTGTTCATCTTTAAAAAAGGGATTTGCTAATCTCCGAATGATAAAGTGGAATTTGCAAGTATGTGTGAGCCTGGGATAACATAAAACCTGTGACTATTTTGAATCACCTTCATTACCTGCCTGTTCAGGGAGTACACTAGTACAAGAATTAAGTGGTGAATCAAAATGGTCCTTAGCTTCTTTTGCTCCAACTCTAGTGCCCATCTTCTAAAAGGTGATTGACTTCCCAGTTAAGTACAGAGAGGTAGGACTCTGATCCCAGGAAGATACAAAGTGTGAAGCTTTTTCTTAGGCAGCTACTTGGACTTCCTCAGGATGTAGACAGACACCTGAACATCCTTAACCACCATCTGTTTCTCATGGGGCTCTAAAAACTTGGAAGATAAACCAAGTAATTTCATCTCTGAAGTATTCTAGATAGGTCAAAAGTGCAGACACACTAAGAGCTTCGGCTGCCTTCCCTGAAGTGTGCCAGAGCCATCACCTGGGGTACCTTGATGCAGCTGCTAGTCTCATCCACATTGAAGTCACGTGACATGTGGCATTTCAGTGAAAAACTGAGACTTAGTAGCAGTCAGATTAGTCAGATGGAGTATTCCTGGCTTGAGTCTATATTACAGAAAATCTTTTTCAACACTTTTTTTTTTTTTAACCCAATGTCCTTATCCCCCATATCTCACCAAACAGTTAATTGGGATGGTGTTTAAGTTGTCTTCTGGTCTCACAGACAATTGGAAGTATACTGTCATGATAGCTCTGAGGCTTGTTCCAGGAACTATTCTACTGGGCAGGGAAAGGGCATCTTTAGAAAAAGGGGATTGAGACTTTAGGAAAAGCATGGAAAGAAGAGCTGTGTTTTATTCTGCAGCCCACTCACATAACCTTTCCCATGAATAAGGCCTATTAAACCGACTGGATCTTAAAAAGGACCCATTCACTCTTTTTTATGGCTTCCTTTCACAAAGATCAAATACCACAGAGAAACCAACAAAATGCTAGATTGGTTATTACCTTTAAAGGTCATTCTAAGTAGAGTGCCATATTAGTCAAGACTAAAGTGACATATTCACCTAATACTCCAGGGAAATGCCAGGTAGAATCAGGGATAGAATATTCAGGCACTCCTTATTATCTTTGCAAATTTTCTTTAAGTTTATTCTGCAATAAAAAGTGTATTAAAATAAAAATAATGGAATTCCAACAAATGAAAGGTCATTCTACTTTTTTTGTGTGTAAGAATTTGGTGATTTCAGCAAGGGCATAAGGGGAATGGCACTGTGTACTGGAAGTAATTCTCACTTTTAGGAACTTAGTGTTAGATAATAGGACTCAAGTGGAAATTTTACATTATATTCTTTTAAGTGAGGTTTCCTTTTAAAGTGTTCCTTTCTAAAGACTTATACTGGAGAAATTTAAAATCAGTCTATTAGTATGATTATCTGTTTTCTTTCTGTTGTATATATGAGAATGAATGGGATTAGTATTTATAATGTTAGCTTCATTATGATTAAAGTTTAATGATCCTCCCTCTGAAAAACTCCTGTCATAGGATTACTACCAGTCCTCAAAATTTATCTAGCTAGCTACTCACAATAAAGTGGGAAATATAATTGATAAGATTTCTACACTCAATGTTGTTTCCAGTAGGATTTAGTCTGTTGTTATTCATGAGTTCCATTAAAAATATATGTACTTCTGCGTGCTCATACTTTCATTTCTATAGATGTTACTGAGATTCAGTAGTGTCTCAATAATTAGGATATAACCCAAAGCACATTGTGGTTCTTATTTCTGACCAAAAGTGAGACTATACCTTACAACTGTACTTTCTATGTTTCAAAAAAGTGAAAGTGGAATTTCATTGAAAATCAAAGGGTGATGAGAATTAATTCAAATGGTAATGATTTTGTAGTTAAGACAAAAATGGAATAAAAGACTATAAAATTCCCTGCTTCATTATGATTAAAATTTAATGATCCCCTTTTGATTGATGACAACATATTAAGTGCAAAGTGTCCATGACTGAGACTTGAAGCTGTTCACTGAAGCCACATAATGTAGGTTACCTTGAGAATGGTAGTATTAACCTCATTTGTTGAGTATCTTACTGTATGTCAGATGCTTTACTAAATGCTGGGATCCAAGAGGAATTTTAGGGTGAAAGTTACGATCATCAGCTCATTTTATAAAGAGGGAATTTAGACTTAAAATATTACAGAACTAGCATGTGGCCAAGCCAGAGTTCAAGTCAGGTGTGTCGGTCTCATCTTCTTATCCAGTCTCATCCTGGCTGAACTTTGAAATGGTGTAAAACATGCTATTAGATATACAGGGGTTTACAATAAGAATCCTAAAAGTATGTAAAACTTTCAAGTTTCTGTAGAAAACAAATATAGATTCATACTAGCATGGCTTGCCAGTAGCAGTGTATTGCTTTCTATGCCAGAATCACTTCTCAGTTACTGCTTTATCATATTGAATGGACTGAACACCTTTAAGCACTTCACATTTAAAAAGTTAAGCTTTCTCAGCATAATCACCAGAGGGACATTGTTGGAGGAAGGAGCACCTTTCATGGTTTCACAGGTTCTACCATTGGTCATTGGTGTGAATGAGAGGATACCTGGTGATGCTTTGCCATGGAAAAGCCCAAAATGCATGGCCTCTTCATAGACCAGGAAAGACTAAGGGCAACCCTCCTATTGCTGTCCTGAAATACCATTTGCTCCAGTGATTATTTTGCTTCAGTGATTATTTTACTCCTCCTGTGTGCTGGTGTGGCTCCCGTGTGTCTCTTTATCCAGTGACCTTCAGCTGACCTACCTTGTAAAGTTCTGACTAATGAACCCCTTTATCCATAAAGTGTATTGTTAGCATTCTTTCTCTGTTGTCAGAATCCTGCCTTGGAGCAGGTGACATCTTTCTTCCTTGATTACTTTCTAAGCAGTAAGAAATCAGGAATTCTTTTTTGTATTTTAGATTTTTTTTAATATATATTTTTTTACTTTCCCTTTTTTTGTAGTTTTGTCTATTTTTAAAACATTCTTATTGATATAACATTGGTTTCTAACATTGTATGGTCTTTGGTTACAGCATTATAATTTTATATTTGTATATGCAACATTATGAACCCCACTAAAAGTCTGGTTTCCATTCACCACTATGTAATTGACTACCCTTAGCCCATTTGCCCAGCTCAGTCCCTCCTGGACTGGTGACCACTATTTGTTCACGTAAGCATTTTTAAGTTTCTTGTGCACAGCTTTGTTTAACACCTGTATATACTATTTGTGACTACTATCAAAAGTCTAACTTCATTTAACACCATAGAGGTAACCTATTTAACCCATTTTATGTGCCTCTAACCAGGTTTTCAGAATTTAAGGACTCATCTTTATTTTGGTTAATTTACTTATCTTTCATATAGGAGTGAAATACATAAAATGGAATGCTCATCTGTAAAAGGTAAAATCTTGCCATTTATGACATGAATCTTAATAGGAATATGGTACGTGAAATAAGTGAGAAGGAAGACAAATGCCATATGATTACACTCGATGATTTCATTCATTGGTCTCTTGATTGGACATAGATACAGATGGCAAGCAGGAAGTGGGTAATGTGGTTCAATTATTTCCCACATTTCTTATCCTTTCCTTCAAGCTGCTATGGAAATATGAATTTCATTTTTTATTTAAGAAAAATTATAGTGAGATCACTTTTGAAATTTCAGTGGAATTAATTCAAGAAACTAAATTTTAAATAAATGATCTGTGGCTAAAAAAACTTTTGTTAGCTTCTTTACTAATGATTTTTCTGAGCTGAGACTCCTTTTAGACAATGGGAAAAGCTGGTGAAAACTTTCCTTTTAAACCGATATGAAAAGTTGGTAAGTTAGTAAATGGCAAAGCTCAAATAGGAATAGCAGCTATATTATTTTCTATTAAGTTAAAACTTAGATAATGACTGATCTCAAAAGCAAATAATATAATAGGCCTGGTAGGAGTAGAATCATGGTAACAAGACATGAAGTTAATTTATGGGTCTAGGAAGATATGATAGGTTAGATTGCATCTGGTCAACAAAATGGTAATGATAGTATATGATGAACTGGGATAATAGAAAGCCCTTAGAAGGAAAGGGGATCAAAGAACAACAAAAAGGTCAAGTCATTGAATATGATACAGAAACAGTCCAAATTTGTTTCATTCATTGAGTGGAATTTTGTTTTATGGACAAAATATGGAGAATACTATGTAATATTGAAGCTTTTTCGGGCAGATCTATATTATGGCATGAAGTCCTTGGAGTTTGGGCATGATGAGATAGAGAAGCACTATGAAGTAGGGAGACATAGTTCATAGTTATTCCTTTCCCACTAATTTTCTGTCGAACTTTTTCTGATGGAGTTTTAAAAGAACCACTAAAAATATGTAAATCTTTGAAAATTCACTTCTATAACACCATATAATTTTGACACTGTTGTGACTAAGAAATGCATGCATGCATGCAAACTGAAACAGTGATTGGGGGATTTTGTCAGTTGGAGTGTTTGCTTATTTTCCATAGCACAAGAAAATAGATTAACATCTCACTTGCACAGTTTTCCTTAGAGATCAATGAAATAATACACTGTAAAAATACAGCCATTAAGATATTGAGTTTGGCATGAATATACAGCACATTGACAGGCTGGCCTTCAAGTCCCTTGGCTCCAATCAGGCATATCCAAGCACCAAGTTTGCCTAATAACTAGAAAAGTTATGTTTTTATTGTCTTTGTTGCACTTTCCTTCTGTGAGCTAAAGACTGTCCTGGGTGATTTTGTTTTTGTTAATTTCAGTTTCTATGTTGCTTGCAAAATCCACCTTTTCTGTAAAGGAGAAACCTCTGTGAGGGGGTGGATAAACAATTAAAGGAAAAAATATTCATCATGTGTCACAGCAGTGTTGATGTTAAATGCTACAGTATAATCTCTGTTACTTGCAGTCTAGCCTTCAATGATCCCAGAAATTTAGTCTCATTCAGTCCTAAAAAAACATTTGGCATGATTATTTAAAGATGGTTTTGCAAATGCAATAAATCCCCAAATACCACAAGTCCATAACATACCTGCTTGAGTAACAGAATCTTAACTCAGTTTTATAGATGTCTTATTTTCCCTAAATTTTAACCATTCTTTTTCTCTATATCAAATGTAACTAAAATAAAAAGTTCTAAAAGACATTTGAGCAAAAAATAAAAAAAATATATATGTATAAAGAATATGAAAAAGTATGCTCTATCCATGCTATTACTTCATCTAACCCCATCTGTCCCAAATTCTATTTCTCTGTTGTAAGGTATTGCTATTCCTAATTGTCCATTCAAAATTGGCTTTAGGTTGTCTCAAAGACTGCTCAAACTCTACCTTTTCAGCTCTAAACAAATGACTTTAACCTCTTCCATACTAAAAAAACAGCAGAACCAAAATACTTAGTCTTCCAGACTCCTTTCTCAGTGAATTCCTTCACTTTTAGTTCAACGAAATGAGGACAAGCTAGTGTTTATCTTCAACATCTCTGTCTCACCTCCATCTCCATGATGGCACCAAGTCCTGTTGCTTTTACCTCAGAATTAATCCTCAAATCCTTCCACTCCTCAATATCTTCATCATGAACGCTGTAATTCAAATTATCATTTCTAACCTGGAAAAAAATGAGTTTCATGGTATTTTATCTTGGCTGTTCTTGTTTATTCTCTATGTAGTACCCAAAATAAGTATTTAAAATGCATATCTTATTTTGTCATGTCCTTGCTTATAAACCATTTCCCTTTATTTTATAGATAAGAATTAATTTCTTTACCATGTAAAAGGCATGTGATAATAAATTGTTTTCTGTAGTTTTACCAGCATCATGGAATCAGCACTAGCCTATTATACATCTAAAATATCCACTTATCCATGCCTCAGTGCCTTTGCTTAGACCATTCCGTCTGCCTAAGATTGCCAGCCTTCTCTTTACCTAATTCATACTTTTCATACTTCATTTATCATTTTAGATGTCTTTTCTCCAGGGAACCCTCACTTCATAGTCAACCACCTACATATATATAGGCATACCGAGACTGAGTAAAACTATTCTAACTGCAGATAGCATAGTATTTTTTATAGGAACACTTGATACATGTAACTTTCATCCAATATTCTATTTTTCCTGAAGATAGAACTGTTTCTTTCACTTTTTTTTTTTTTACCCAAACTCACCAATATGCTTGACTCTTAGGATGCAGAAAAAATTATAGCATGTTGTCACATTCTTATTTGCCTTCTCCAGTTCTTAGATTACTAAATTCTGGACTGATTGGGAAGTACAACAGGTCCTCAAATAATAATGGATTATATCTTTGAAAACAAAAATTCTACAATGCTGAATAAAGGGATGTTATCTAAGAGCCTCTTTTCTTATACATTGTTTTGCTTAGAAGTCAGTTTCCCAGAATCTACTGTACTTATTTTCCTAGTTACAGGTGTAGTTCTTTTTTTTTTTTTTAATATTTATTTTTTATTTATACATACAAGCTGGGGTACAGGCCAGAGGCGTGGGGCGGCGAGAGGGTTCACCAGAGACAGAGCGGGTAGCAGAACAGGCAGATCAGAAATACACTGCTGAGGGGAGCAGCGGGCGAGGCAGGAGAGGTCTGCCGCGCCATGTGGGAATCTCCCTAGCCGGGCGTCGAACTCGCGCTGCCGCTGCCGACAGCTCCACAGCGCAGCGCTCAACCGCTGCGCCACCAGGGAGGCCCTACAGGTGTAGTTCTTATTACAGTTAATCAACAATTGTTCATTGAGCTCCAATTATTCAGGTTATCATATTAATAGCTGAGGGTATCTGAAGACTACCTGATTTCCATAAGTGATAGTTTGATCAACAAAGGAAAGATAAGGAAAGACAAGAAAATCGTTTGAGATGAGATCCAGAACTAAAAATGAGCAAATATGTGTCAGGGCATCAAATAGAATATTTTGTTTAGGGCAGAAAGTTTGAATACATATGAAGAGAAGACTGTGGTATTGAGTACTTGGACCACTGTGGATGAAATAGTTCCTGATGATATCCATCAATTCTGATTCTGTTTTCCCTTTATTTGAACATCTGTTTCCATGGAATTACTTATTTGGATTCACCCATAGCAAAGCTCTCATATCTATATTTGTCCAAATGAATAATATCTAACAGGTCAACATAATGCTGCTAAGGGTAGTCTCTGCATAAGGACTGAAGGTATCACTGGAGAGTGTGTGGTTTGACCACCAGAGGTTGTAGATATTGACACTGGAGATTTTAGAAAAAATGCACGAATTGTCCCCTGTTATCTTTACATTTCCCTGAATAATTCCAGGAGAAGGGAGAAATTTTCACTCTAGAAATTGCAAAGGAAATTAAAATAATGTTTTCTAAAGATGATTTTATTATCTCGTACAGATTGGCATTGACCTTTGAGTTAAGTCATAATTAAACATACCATTGATGTTGGACTTTATTCAAAGCAATTCTATGTAAAATTCTTCATACAATGCAAACCCTAGAATAGTTTGTTAAAAAAAAAATATTTTCTGTCTTAGCAAACATTATTTCATAAACTGGACCAGTTACCTTCTGAAAACCAGTGGACTATGGCTAAGTCATGAATCGAGAAGCACCTGGGTAGGATGATTATAATAGGGAAATGCGACTCCACTGTTAGCAAAAATTTGGAGAGGCAAATATTTACCTTATATATTAGCTTCCTTATTTTAAAGAGAGCATTTCTCTACTTATAAATTCTGTTATAAATCTTATATTGTTTAAAAATGTTCCCTTCCAGCATTCAGTATTCTGGGTTTTTCTTGTTTGAGAAAGAAGAAAAAAATTGTATTATGAAAAGTAGGATGTGAGGAATTATTTTTTTAAGGTCTGCATTATCTCTCATACTAGGAACCATCCTGCTTTTGTAAATTTGTTTCTGATAATGCCTTAGAGGATGGATTTCTTCAAGTGTAATCCTTTAGGTTCATTGTGTATGGAAATACTAAGAACCTAGAATATAATCAAACAGGCTTAGATACAAAATGTAAATCTTTCATTAAAGATTGCACCCCAGATATAATATTTAGGGTCTCTAAATTTTATTAGTCTTATATGAGAATTATAAAATGTATAATTTATGTGATTAAATGAGATAATGAATTCAAAGGACTTAGAATATTACTGGTAAATAGCTGTTGCTTGATACATTGTAAGTTTTGTTGGTGTTTTCATTGTATTGCTAAATATGTTCAGAGAACTAGATAACACATGAATTCAATGTGACACTTGAACAAAGTACTTAATGGGTATCCATGAAAAAAGAGGCAGAAGTATTTTTGCAATCCCAAATAATATGTGGAAGGAATTTATTATTTTTTGACTGCCCAGAATTCATTCAGCTTCTAATAATCATGATTTGGAGAGCCATCCATGTTGTGTCTTCCTTACATTCAATCTATTATGTTTGAATAGGAGACCTCCTGCCTTCTAGGGGTGTGGCTTGAAATGACCTAAGCCCTGGTCGTTAGCATATTGTACTTTCCCTGTGTATAGTGATTATTTAGGCTGGGCAATTAGACCAGTCACACCCAATGAGATAAAATGATGCTTTCATTGGAATTCATAGGAAAAAAAAACAAAACTTTTTCCCCTTGAATCTGAAAACAGAAGGACACAGCTGGAAGGTGGGTATATTGCATCTACCAGATGTTTTCTTTCTGAAATAAAGCTAACATGGAGAAGAGTGGAGCCAGGAAACAACTAAACTGGGTCCTTATGATCACTATTTCAGTCACAGATCAAGCAGTGCCTTAACAGCATGGTCTGTACTGAAAAGCAACCAAGGGACAGAACTGAGTTCTTTAAGTCAAAACATAAATAATGGTATTTGTTACCTTGTTGACAGTGGTGACTTAACAGCAATAACTTGGAGGACTCACACTGGTGAGCCTAACTCTTCTCCAGTAATTTGAAAATTGTTATTAACTAGTTTTTAATATGTAACTGATAGAACCTAGTTGATTGTGCAGGGAACATAATGTTTATTTTATAGATTATTATTGCATAAACTGTTTTTATTTGAACAGTTTCAACTCATGAAATATCATAGGCACAAACTAAACTTATAGAACAAAAAATAATCATCTGTCTAGAATCTACAGATAGTTTTAGCAGATACTTATAGATAATGTCACTTTGAAAAGTAGACCTGAGAGTGACCTTATGAACCTAAACTATTTGTAAGTAGTTTTTTTCTCTAGTAAGACATTGTCATCCGAGGCAATAAAAATGCTCAAAAAAAGTGCTTTTTTACAATTTGTCTTTTTTCAGTAAACAATGGGTGAGGTATCTATCCATTCAAAATCCTGGGATCAGGGAACAGAAGACCGTACCTTATATGAAATAAGGAATTATCAATGAATGGATTTGCTTGTTATTTGCCTGCTATTGCTCTCTGCGTCACTTGCTATGTAAACTTACTTCTGAGAAAGGGGAAATGATTTATTTTGGGTTTTGAATCCAAATTATTCAATACCCAGTCTTTTCATTAGTAAGTTTGATAACAAATTTTCAAAGCAATGAATTTAGGATTACAGCATAGTTATGCCAAAAAATTTTTAGATTTCAATTGAAGCATAGTATACATAAAGAGAAATGAACATATGATGATATATATTTTGCTGAATTTTCAATTAGTCCATCCTTATCTGTGCCTAGGTTAAGAAAGATGATTGCCAAAAATCCAGAATCTTCCCTAGTCTATATTATTACTTTTAAAAACATAGACTAGGGGCCTCCCTGATGGCTCAGTGGGTTAAAGCACTGCATTATGAAGCTATCCAGAGCCACTGCAGCCCAAGTTTGATACACCCAGCCAGGCCAGGGAGATTACCACATGGTGCAGCAGACCTCTCCTGTGCCCGCTGCTCCCCTCAGCAGTGTACTTCAGTAAATCTGCCTATTCTGCTCCCCACTCTGTCTCTGGTGAATCCTCTTACCACCCTAACCCTCTGGCCTACACCCAGTTTGTATGCATAAATTAATAAATCTTTAAAAAAACAGACTAGACTATTTTTATATGTTATATGATGAGTCATATTGTACATGCTCTCTCGTGGCTTTTTGTGCTCAATATTGTCTGTGATGTCCACATATAGTGGACTTTATTCTGTTAGGACTGTTGGAAATGATGCCATAGCAAACATTATTGTACATATCTTTTGCTGAGCTTATGTGTGAATTTCTGTGGTATTTTACCTAAACAGAAATTGCTGGGTCATATGAGTTGCTTGACTATGTACTTCTGACATGTTGTACCATGTATAGTTCTACTAGGAATGCATGAGAATTGTAATTGATCCATATTCTCATCCACACTTGGTATCCTTCATTATTTAAACTTTCACTATTCTGGTGGATGTATGGTCATATGTCACAGTTTTAATTTGTATTTACCTGATGAGTACGTTTTCATATTTTTATTGGTTCTTTGATCATCTTCTGTGAAGTGTTAGTTGAAAGTCTTGTGAAGAATAATAGTATTTTTATAAACACTCATTAAGGAGAGGATATAAGTTAAAAACATGGCTTTTGTTTTCCATTTGTTTTCCAAGCCTAACAGGCTATGGCATATAAGATACAGAAATAGGGCCTCCCTGGTGGTGCAGCAGTTGAGCGCTGCTCTGTCTGTGGAGCTTCGACGCCCAGCCAGGGAGAATCCCACATGGTGCGGCAGACCTCTCCTGCCTCGCCCTCTGCTCCCCTCAGCAGTGTATTTCTGATCTGCCTGTTCTGCTCCCCACTCTGTCTCTGGTGAACCCTCTAGCCGCCCCACGCCTCTGGCCTATACCTCAGCTTGTATGCATAAATAAATAAATCTTTAAAAAAAAAATACAGAAATTTATTTTTTTCTTCCCTCAGCATGTGCAGATGAAAAGAGTGAAGATTTCATTTTTAAAAAGTTAATCTTTAAACTTTCTTAATATGTATTACTGTGACATTTTTCTCTACCTCTCTAATTTTTCTGATAATCATAAACTTTTTACCATCCATACATTGATGTGATGAAGTGCCTATATTTAAAATAGTCATCTTGTTAGAATTATTCATTTGGAAAATTTGATTCTTCATGGCCTTTATTTTATTTGCCATTCTATAATATTTGTACCTAATGTAATAGCCCCTGTTGGTTTTGTTGCTGTTACTGAGATATGTATTATCTAATTTAATATTCACTAATGTTACAGGTGGGACTTGTATTACCTTCATTTTAGAAATAAGAAAATTAAAAAAAAGAAGTTATAAAGTTACCCAAAATTATAGGATTAACAGACAGAATTCAAAGATACCTTTCAGGTATCTGAAGTCTCTCTGTAATACCAAAACTGACTTAGACGGTGATGCACTTTATTAAACAGTAAAAGTACATGTGCTTTTTTTGGGGCCTCACAAGTCAAATTTTATCTTTGTAACATCTAATAGATACTTTTTTGATCATCTTCATTTGTATCATAGCATTCAACATTTTGACCACTTCTTGAAACTTTCTTTGGCTTCTATGAAACAATACGGTCTTGCTTTTTTTCTAGTGACAACTTTTGTCCATTTTGTACTTAATTCATTTTGTATTTCATTTTCTATATCCTTGACCTACTCAAATTCTTATATCCTTAGCATATCTTTGTTAAATTTGTCTTGTGGTACTTTCTTTCCTTGTTTGCCCCTTCAGTCTTCTTAAGGGTTCTTTTCCAATTTGATGGGTGGATGAGAATATGGAACAACTACAGTTCACAAGCATTCCTAGTAGAACTATACATGGTACAACATGTAGAAAGTACATAGTCAAGCATCTCATATGACCCAGCAATTTCTGTTTAGGTAAAATACCACAGGAATTCACACATACGCTCAGCAAAAGCCTTGTTAAGGCTCAGCATTCTCATTTTTATATGATTCACCTTGGATGTTGGAAAGCTCCACTGTGGTTCTGGCACCTTAGATTTGGCTCCAGAAATTATTACAGTTCAGCTGAAGTATGTTTTTTTTTTTCCCCAGATTGATTTGATTTATGATGAGCATTTGTTTCACTCATGTCAAACAAGAACTAATTTGTTTAAAGTAAAGTGATATTCTATGCCAGAAGGCAGAGAGTATTCTTGGCAGATGAAAAAAATCCCCATTTGTGCTTGCATCAACAAAAGGTATGCTTCTTTATATTATGAGCACATTTTAAAGATGGGTTAGCTTATTATCTTATATAATAAGCAGAAGTGGGAGAACTGGATCAACACGTATTTGAGTGGACAACAGTGAATAAGAAAATAATAGAACAGAAATTTAATGACCTTTTAAGGTTTCAGTTGGGATATCATTTTTTTTTTTTGTTAAAGAACTTCATTAGAAATTGAACTGTTTCTTTATCTCCATATTCCTCACAAAGAATACCTAAAAAATGTCTTTTGCTCAAGGGCAATCTCTAGTAGTGAGTGAGAGGCAGCAGGACCTCTGGATCTACTGTAGCTAAACTAAGAAGTGTAAGGTGAAGAGACTTCTGATACAAATAAGGACATTTTGTATTCTGAGGATGTCATTAGAAATCCTTAGCAACCTCTAAAATGTTCTCAAGGTTAAAGGAAGTTCAAGGATGATTAATTTATATCAGCAAGTATGACTATCTGAACCTTATGGATAATCCCTGGGTGAAAATGTATAATCTCTGAAAGTGATTCTGTATACAAATAACAAATAGCTGAATGAGGATATAATTCTTTGTGGACATTCACACTTTATATTCCATTGGTGTCTACCAAAGACTGAATGTGTGTCTTCTCCACCTTAATCCCCACATGTATATGTTGAAACTTAATTTCTGATGTGATGATAAGTAAAAGTGGTTTCTTTGACAGGTGATTTCTCTGGTATCTGTAAATAAACTATGTCCTCTTCTATTCACCTTCTAAGATACCCAGTAACCTTATATTGCCTTTACTAATGGAAGTTAGATGGCTCTTGTGGCACTTCATTTCTTTTATATTACATTTTTCTCCTTCCATATGAATCATTTCTAAGATTCTATCTTCAGGATCTCAGTTTTCTTTCCATAGTTTTATATAGCACTCTTGATCTTGTCTATGCGTTCTTTACCTCTTGAATAAATTTCTTGTTTATAGTTTTCAGTCTCTTTTTGTGTCTTATTAATTTTACACCTGGACTCACTGAATTGCTTTTCTATGTGTCTTTTTTAATCTTTTTGAGTTCCTTTGTGATAAATATTTTAAGTTCTCTGTTAAATCATAATCTTTCATGTATTTAAATTTGGTTCCTGAAGAGCTGTTCTCTCCTTGTGATGATTTATTACCTTGAATTCTTATGTTGCTGGTTGGTATATTCCTTTGCACGTTTGGTTTGTCTACCATGCTTTTCATTTCCATTGCTCTGTGTTTAAAATCTAGATCTGTGACTTAGTGCTTAGTTTTTTATCCTTTCATTTTCCTTAGGTCTTGCTATGGCTTTATTTTTGATTATTGCTGACTGTTTAGCTATCTAGGTAGCCAGGAGATGGTAGTAGAGCTGGTGATATTCCATGGACAGGGGATGGGCGTGGAAGGGTCCAGTCACTTACGGACATGCTGGAGGAGGCTCACCTTATTTTATTGCCCCTAATTTTTATCCTTCTTCTCTGTAGCTTTTATCTGAGACTTGGTTCTCTGTCCCCTGTGGGTATACATTTCTTGTAGGGTGGGTGGGTTGGGGGAATATTGCAGTGTAGAGTGCTTTTTCTGTTAGCCTTATTGCTGGAGTCCCTACCTATGTAGAGCACCTAAGGTTCTCTACTTTGGACTTCACCTGGGCAAGTGCATACTTGCACTTTCCCCAATACTGTCTATTTTCTCTTCCCCAGGATCATTTTTATTGTTGCCTAAGTCACCTGATTTTATTTTCCCACATATACTTTTTTATTATTATTTATGTCTTTTACATTATTGTGTATTCCCCATAGGTTTCCTTCCACCGTCACCATAGTCAGGATCTTTGACCTTGATTTCTGTTCCTTTCAGCTCACTGCCTTTATACATCCCTCTCATTTATCACCCATCACACATCTGTATGGAACTTGCTGGTATCTCTTCCAATGTGGATTGTTCTAGTGTTTCCTCTAATGAAATCTGCATTGGTCTCTGCTTTACTTTGACTTCACTCCTATGTTGTAGGATTCTCTCAGTGTTGTCTTATTCTTTAAAAATTCTTTATTCTTTTGTGGGATAGTGATATATAGATGGTGAAAGTTCATTCCTTATGCTTCTAAATTTTGTTAATTTTTAAATAGAAGTATATTCAAATAAAATGTGTAATACTAATAGAAATAAAATTTGTCAAAATTTAAAAATATTAGATATAAATATTACTAAACCATCAAAAGCTTTTGCAAAGGCTAATGTTGAAGAGATTTTCATTTTTTTCTTTTTAACCCATGTAGATATTAGAAATTCATGAGCCTCGGTAGAGCTATTAAACTAGATGTACAAAAATTTTTAAATTTATTCAAGTTCACGTTTTACATTTTGTTCAAAATCATTTATAAAACTAATCAAATTATTCTGTAATTGAGAGTAAGAAAAATCTTTTTAAACTTAGAGCAAATTAAAATTACAAAAGAATGCCTGTAAACAGAGGTATTCAAATTTAACCCTACAGAAACAAGATTAACTTGAAAAATAAACCAATGAAAACTTGATATATTAGATTTAACTTTGAAATTCTATAATTGTACACTGAAACATCTTGAATTATAGAAAAAAAATTGGAGTTACTATTTTTAATGAAACACATTCTCTCCTTAATGGAATAAAATTGAGAAAGTCTAAAATATTACAGTCCATTGACAAAGGACTCAAGAGAATCATAAATCTTATGAATTTTTCCCTCTGAAATAAAACATGAGTGCATATTCTCATGACTTTGGGAGTCTAAGGCTATACTAACTGAGAAGTTTGATTTATGTTTACAAAGTGTAAATTAATGGGTAGGTTTGGAGAGGACTCTCAAACATCAACACTTTTATAACAACATGGGGCATACTTTATATACACCAAACTGTCTTTCCTATATAGTGCAAGTAAAAAGTAGTCACATATTACATGTATTCCACATATCTAGAAGAAAATTTAGAAAGACAGGAAATGGCAGAATTGGAAAATCAACAATATCTGACCTCAGACAAGTGTTCTTTCAATTTGTCACATGCCATACAGGTTAGACCTTAGAAATACATATACAGAATGATATGATTTGAAAAATTTAAGATTTCTATTATCTCATCATATACATATCTCCACTGCTTTCCATACCTAATATTTCCAAATTAATCTTTCTAATCTGTTAAGGAGATTAAATGTTTACAACCTTGTATGTAAATCCTTTACAGAACCTAATTCAAGATTGTCGGGAAGGATTTTGGAAATATTTTCCAAGGTTCCCAAACACCTGTGAACAGGAAAGTACAAATGGCTGAAAATATCTGAATTTCCAATAGTTGTTATAAAAACTGCCTATTTTTAAAAGTCACACAGAAAGCTGTTATTCCTGAACACATCCAATTTTAGGAAAATGCATGAGAAAATAATATACATCAACATTAAGAAGAAAATAGTTATATGTGAGGAAGACATCATAATATTTATATTTCTTTACCAGTCTCTCTTTAACCAATTGCTCTGAACCAAATGTGTGAAAATGTTAACATTAATACAACTTGGGTGGTCGCTGCATGGTACTCAACTATCTTCATAATTTTTAAATACTTCATAATTTTGATTTCTTGCACAAAGAAGCAGTAATACAAGGGATAGAAGTAACAAAAATGCATGTACTTGAAAGTGTTGTTGGTCCAACCTTAATGATGCTTGAGAGGCCTATCAAACCAACATTGTTACAATTATGTAGTTTCTGCAGTCTGAGTTATAAAAGATCACAACAAAATAGCCACTCATATTTTTATTTTTTATTTTTATTTTTTCCCTCAACATACATCAGTCTTTTACAATAATTACAGGAGTACAACTTCACACCTTTTTATGTGCATGTGCTTCACTCACTCTTCATCAAAACTGCCTTGCTGATGTCCTATCCTCTTCCTCCTGAATCATATTTTTATACTATGTCAAATATCTTCATGAAAGCCCTTTCTGAAAAAGGTGTGCGGTGGCAGACATACAATCTGTTTGATTTTATCACTCCAAAGATAAATGTTTTATGAATACTCACACACATTTTTATATTTGATTCTATTAACATTATGAAGTAAAAAGGGAGGCCATTGTCAAGACTAGCAACTGAGTTCTCATCTTCCTGGTCACCCTGTGCACACATTATCACATAGCTACTCTTGGTTGAGCAAGAGTAGGACATCAGTTTTTCTCACTTTCAGTATTTCAACATTTTTTCCAGCATAATTTTCCCCCTATTTGCTTACTTACAATATGGTGATTTTTATTAAATTATTTAACAAGAATATTTCAGTCATTTGTTAATATTATGGTAGGAGATTCCTATTTTAGTAGACAAAAATGAGCATTGACCCCTTTCTGAGCTCCATGTAACTCTAAAATTCTGTTTTTCTGGTTTCCTTTACTCTTCCAGCCTGTATTTCTTAGCAGACAGTATGTCATCTTATTTTGAGATGCAAGTTGTCAGAAGCACAAATAAATTACTCTGACATTCATATGTATGTGCATTTCTGGAAAAAATCTCAGTGTTTTTTTCAATGTGGTGAATTTAAACTGAGTACATTTTGATATAATGTTTGTGATTTAATTTTTTTAATGAAATATCCTTATAAATTTAAACTTTAGAATAAATTTTGAGAAATATTTACATTTATTTTTGGTCATAAATTTTGGTCACTTAATATATTTCACTATAGTATAGAATTAAATGTAAATGTTAAAAAGGTAAACATGCACCAAATCAGAATATTATAAAAATCTATTGTTTTCCCTATTCTATAGTTAGAAAAGGCGAATATTTTATTTCAATTTTTTCTTTCCTTTTCTTACCTTCTTGCCCATAATTTATTAAATTTTTAGATAAAATTTGTATAAGGTATTCAGTATGGTTTGATGTACATAGTGAGATACTAAATCATTAATTAACATATCCATCTCCTCAGTTTTTTATGTGATAACTCCTGAAATCTACATTCCTAGTAGGTTTCCAGTATTCAATACAATAGATAACATATCTGTGCTTTAGATCTCTAGATATACTCTACAGAAGAGCCATATTAAATCCTTTGACAAACATTTCCCATTTAGCCCTGTCTATCCCACCTTTGGTGACCACTATTTTACTGTTGTAATTTTTTATATTTGTTTAGTGAGCATAAGGGTGATTATACAGTTTAATTCTGTCTAGTTTTTCATATAACCTAGGTTTACTCATGCTGTTACAAATTTGCCAATAAGAAGCAAATTAGTGGAGATGTTAATATTTTAAGTTCTCTGTTATTTATATGCTTTCTCATCCCAAGATGTCTTTATATATTTACTTCTCCATCTTTCAAAATTTTCAAACTTCCTTTAATTTCTTTCATTAAAGTATCATTACTGTATCTCCTGACATTTGGCATACACCAAGTGATAGGTAAATCTTCCTAAATAAAAGCCAGAAACTAAAGCTAATTTGATAGTATCCTAAAAATATATCAATGCAGGCCTCCCTGGTGGCACAGCAGTTAAGCGCTGCGCTGTGGAGCTGTCGGCAGCGGCGATGCGAGTTCAACGCCCGGCCGGGGAGAATCCCACATGGTGCGGCAGACTTCTCCTGCCTTGCCCGCTGCTCCCCTCAGCAGTGTATTTCTGATCTGCCTGTTCTGCTCCCTGCTCTGTCTCTGGTGAACCCTCTTGCTGCCCCACACCTCTGGTCTGTACCCCAGGTTATATGTATAAATAAATAAATCTTTAAAAAAATATATCAATGCATTGTTTTATTAGTGGTCTCCATATACTGTTTTGCCTTTCAGCAAATATTAGAACTTGCTTTCAGCAAGTGTTTCTTTAGATGATTATAGAACTTGATTGGTCTAGCAAAAAGCAATTATTCTTTAAGAATTTAAGATAATAAATATAGCCTTATGCAATGTTATAGGCATCTCATCCATGAAAACTAGGTTCAGTCTCAAATCTTTGCCAAGTAGTTCACTTAATTATGTAAAAAATAAACTAATAAAAACTAGTTTCTATTCACATCCTTTCTACCTCATTCTCTGGCCCACCTAGACAACCATCATATCAGTTTGTTTATCTTTTTTAATGTTTATTACATAGCACCTAATGATTACGTAAAGGTCAACATATTCTCCTGGAGATTTTAAATGCTTCACATTTTCACTAATTTTTTCATTGATATGTATCAATTTCATTGATATGTATATATACAGATTATATAATTTTTTTAAAGATTTATTTATTTATACATATAACCTGGGGTACAGACCAGAGGTGTGGGGCGGCGAGAGGGTTCACCAGAGACAGAGCGGGGAGCAGAACAGGCAGATCAGAAATACACTGCTGAGGGGAGCAGCGGGTGAGGCAGGAGAGGTCTGCCACACCATGTGGGATTCTTCCTGGCCGGGCGTCGAACTCGCATTGCTGCTGCCAACAGCTCCACAGCACAGTGCTTAACCGCTGCGCCACCAGGGAGGCCCCCAGATTATATAATTTGCATAAATGTTTTCACATATTGGCATTTCTTATCAAGAATTCAGTCTCAAAATTTTTCAAAGAAAAAAGTCCTAATTTAGATGCTAGAAGACCAATTTTTTACTTAAAAATGGATAAATTTCAGAGCTAATCTGAGTTTTCATAGGGTATGGTCCTACTTCTAAAAGTCTTCACAATAACCAAAACCATGCTGATAATAGAGTAGGAATGAAAAAAATTTTTGCTTGATTTGTGTCAGTATTCTTTATATTCAGAACAAATTGATCTTGTTCATCTTTTTTGAAGTCTGTAATCATGTTAGAGGAGCACTTATATTATAATCTTGGGTTCTCCCTTACTGTACTCTCTACTTTTTTATTTTTATTGATTTGAATAAATACAGATGGGGTGCTTCCAGCCCTTACCTTCTATTATGCAGTTATCATCTCAAGGGTAGTATCTGGAAGTAGGATTCTTAAGTAGATGACTAGTTGTCAGAATGACATCCATGTGTATGGAGAAATAAGCAATCCTACATGTAGATAAGAGAATAAAGCTGATAGTGCAAAAAGTAGTAAAGATGAAAGATACCATATGGCTGTATTCATTCATTTCACAGCCAATTAACTGAGAAACTATATGGACATTGTGCTAGCTGCTTGGGAAATATTCATAATTCTAATAGTTATGAGCCATGTCTTCTGATAGTTAAAGCTCACAGTAGTTATATAACAAATAAGTACACCTATGTAGTAAATATGTAAATAGTTTCTTAATTCCAAAGAATAAAATATACTTGAAATGGAGATAGTATAACAGGAAGAAATGTTAGGTTGGGGAAGGTAGAAAAGGCAAAGCTTGTCTTAGAAAAGTACTTTAAGCTAATAGCTGAAGAGAGAATTGCTTAGGAATAAATAACTCTGACTGCCACACATCTGATGGCTCCCCAGGTGCAGTCCTGTCACTGTGTTCTGGGAGATGCCTCTGTGTCCTAATAATAAATGCCCTTTCTTCTAAACTAGAAGAAACAGACTTCTTCTACTCGAGGCCAAATAACCTTAATTAAATCACACATTCAAAAGTTGAGTAGGTTGAACAGGTACTGAGATAAGCCTTTATGTAACAGCATAAAAACACCCTTCTTTGTATCTGGTCTTGAAATTGTCGCTAGAGCACTTATATTGATAAAAACTTACTGAATGAATTTTAAGTCTTACTTACTCAAAACTAGGTCATATAGTATCTTTTACAGCTAGTTACAAACCCATAGACATTTTGGAGACAGAAAATATTTTAAGGAAATTGTCTAAATTTAAAGATAAAACAACATTTAAAGAAAAAATTACAAGGATGAGGTCAAGCTATAGAAGCTATATAACTAATGCCTAGTATAACCAAGGATGAAGCAAAGATACTATTGTCATTTCAATTATTTCAAAGTATTGGTAACTCCTTAAAAATGCAGAGATATGCCTGAAGGTATTGATGACTTCAGCTTTTTAGAAATAAGGACAAATCATTAACAAATGGTCACTTAATACAACAAGAACTATTGGGAGGGAAATGTGAGTATTATAATATGATCTAAGCAGATCCCTCACTGTATGGTTTTTAAGCATTACCTTGTTTTCAATTTTTTCATTATCACGTGCTACTACTAGTTAAACTTGAAGGACTGGATATGCCAAAATTATCTAAACCAATTTTAAATGTTTTCTAAGTAGCAACATAAGAAGCAGTATACTCAGCATACCATATTGGATGTCCCACACACCAATGATAGCATCAAACTGATTACATCATCCTTTGGCAGTAGAAGTTGAAGGACACTGAGATCACTGCAACGATGACTGGTGCCAAGACCTGGACCAAAATCTTGCTGCTTCTTTCAAACTCTTTAAGTACAACATAAGAAAAATGCAAGTCCATATAAAATTGTGAAATATTGGGTTCCTAGAGAATATAAACTTGTAATAATACAACATCACTGTAGAAAAAAAACCTCAAAATTCCAATTTGCAGATATGTAGCAGAATTTATTAAAATAAGATTTAAGAATATTAAAAAATAATATGAAAACTAGAAAGAGCTATGCAATTTTACTGTTGTGTTGTTCATAGTAGGTGAATGCTTTTCACTGAGATCAAAATCTTTGCTTGAATATATAAAGGTCGACTTAGTGATGTTTCTCAAACAAGTTTGAACCTTTAATCATTACATGATCATCTCTGTGTTGTTACCATTTTTAGATGTAAATTGATTTTTTCTAAGATTGTCATTGCTGTTTTGGGGGTCCCATTTGCTTGTAGGATTTTCCAGTCATTAACTTTGAGCCTATGTTTATCTTGGGGTTTAGATGGGTCTCCTGGAGACAATGGAAAGTTGAGTTATATTTTCTGACCAATCGGCAAGTCTGTGCCTCTTGATTGGTACACTTTTTAGCAGACACTTAAATTTTAGGTTAAAATGTGGAAAGAGGGAGCTATAAAAGACTTGTTTCTTAGGATTTAAAACCATTTCTCTTCTTACCTTGACATGGATCAGAACACTGTAGTAATATTGAACTTGTGATTCCAGATTAGTGCTCTCCAAATTGAAGTTTCATTCTGAACCCTAAAATGATATAACTGATAATTAAATAATCCCTTCCTGTTATTTGACTTTATGTTGTCTCTATCAGACTTTATAATCTGTCTTTCCTTACAGCTCAAAAAAGAATATACATAATCACATAGAGACCTCAGATAGAAAAAAAAAAGTTTTCATAGTCCACGCTGAGACTACTTAACACAATACCTGTGATTTCACGTACAAATACAAAATTAGTCCTGTAGGCTTTTCATTTCTATATAATTGGAGTATAAGATAAAAATTCTTTCTAAAAAATATTATGCAGGTTATTCCAGAATCCTGGAACCATTCATTCTTTGCCATACATTGTTTCCTGACAATGTCAAAATACTTTGTTTCCTATTTTATTAGTTCTCCAGTATTGATTTTCTTTTTTTCCCCCCCGCCCCCTAGTATTCATTTTCTTGTTGAGTTTTTTTAATACTTGCAAATTCTTTCTAGCTTTTGGATAAGTGCTTTATCAGATGCCTTTTGCAAATATTTTCAAGTCTGTCATTTATATTCTAATTCTCTTGATATTTTGTTTCATATAGAAGAAATTTTCATAGTTTTAATAAGTCCAGTTTATCAGTTATTTCCATCATGACTTTGTGTTTGTATCTATAAATGCATTACTATACCCAAAGCAAGTTAGGTTTTGCCCATGTTATTCACTAGAACTTTTATAATTTTGTGTTTTATATTTTGGTCTATGATCCATGTAGAGCTAATTTTTGTGAATGGTGTAAATTCTGTATCTAAATGCATTATTTTGCATGTAGATGACCAGCTGAAGAGTCTCTTTGCACTACTGTATTGCCATTGCTTCTTTAGCAAAAATCTATTGATTATATTTCTGGGGTCTATTTCTGAACTCTATTTTTTATCTGCTTGTCTGTTTTGTAAAAACTACACTGTCTTGGTTACTATAGATTTACAGTAGCCTTAAAGTTGGGAATGTTATTTTTATAGACACAATATTATTTTTAGAAGATATGAGTGGATAACTGGAATGGTGAGCAAGTTATGGGAACAAAGAACTAGAGTGAATCTAGTGAAATAAGACCTAAAAAAATATTTATGGAAAAGTTTATGAACTCTGCTTATCTACTTACATGATAGAGGAAACATGCAACTGACACAATGAATATTGTGACTTTTAAAATCTTACTTCAAATGAGAAATGTCTGTAGGTATAAGTGTTATGGTTGTCATAGCTACATGACCTTAGATTTATTCTGGAGACTTATAAAAGAATATTTCATTTTCCAATTTTGTTTTCTATAGCTTGACCAGAGGCAAAAAAAAAAAGATATGGAAAAAATTAACAAAGCATTTTCAAATTCTTTTAAGACTAAATTTAATTAGCCTACTGTAGTTAAAAATTCTATTTTATTCTATAGATTTAAGTATACTGTAAAATAACTTGTGGATATATTAGATAATTTGAGGCATTATCTTCCTTTTCTGTAATAAGCATTTTTATGTTCAGGTATTATTTTCAGTACATTAACTGTTTACTTCAGGGGTCACATTCTCCATTGGCTGTGGAACTAGGTATAGGCCATGAATAAGACTGTGCAAAGCAGAATTAGTGCCAAAAGATTAAAGATTAGATTTAAAAAACCCAAATATGGAATCCAGGCATGATTAAGAGTGCCAGTGAGTCAGCATCCTTGAGTGTGCTCTGTGGAATTGGGGATGAGCCATAGTTTCCACAACTAAGATATTCTAAGAGAACAAAGGGGCCTTGGTTTGTCCACTATCAGTTTGTAGCAGTTACATGGATTACCATGTTGACAGAGCTTCTGAAACCAATGCTGACGCTAATGATAAATATTGAAATGGAAGTAGAAAATCATGGTGGTGGCATGCATTGCTTGTTTTGCCACTCCTATGCTAGATATTACAATTATATTTGCCTAGAGTGTGAATTATTTCAGCTAGTGAATTTTGCCCCTCCAGAGTCTAGATCTTTGCTGCTCAAACAATAAATGTATAGCATATCCACCCTTTGTTTTAACTGCATCCATCAACCAAATTGATACTTCAGCAATTCAAGGTAAAATGTAGGAAGCTATTTTCAGAATTAAATGGTGGAAAGATTTTGAAATATCACTCCAGAAATTGCATGTGCCATATATTGGCATTTTATGGGGTCTTTACAAAAACACTATTCTTAGTGTCAAATTATGTATATCAAAGGCATCCTCTGTAAATTACTCCTGTCCAGAGGAAATATCCACTGAATGAATCTGTCTTAAAAGATAGCCAAAGAGAAAACAAAGATTAATCGAGTAAGAAAGAGGGTAAATGGAAGAAAACATGATTTCTGTAGACTAAAAATCCAGTAAAATAACTACTTCACTAATTTTAGATTGGCAATTGTTAATGTATTCGTGCTATGAGAAGTATTTACAAATGTTTTGTTTTTTAGTCATCTGAAAAGTCCAATAAACAAAATAGATTAAATGGCTTACTATTCATATATGTGTTGTAAAGAAAAATTGGCTCAGAGACTTAAAGTAAAAGATGTGATTTCTGAAATTAGCAACGTAGGCAATTATAGTTGAAGAAATGATAATGAATCAACAGGTTGAGAAAGAAAGGTGAAGGTGTGCCCATCAGTGATTGTTATTCAAATACCAGCCCTCCCTTCTATACACATTTTGAATTTCTCAAACAGAGGGACTTACTTCCTGACCAAAAACTCTCTCAAATCTGCAAATAAAGCAATGGAAGGAAATCGGCATATTATTACTGACATGTTTGGTTCTGTGCAGTTCATGGATGGATGGCTATACCTTCTAGGCAATTCCATATTCAGGTCTCTGCACCTTCACATTTTGCACTTATATGCACTTATTCTTGAGATACTAGGTTATAGCTCTCTTGGTTTCTGATGAAGCCACCTTCTAGGAGCAAGTAAATTTTCTAGTAACCTAGTTCAGTTCCATTGTAGTGTTTCTGGCCCTTTTATTGACGAAAGGTAGGCCCAAGGAAAGACACACCAAAAATAATTTAATTTTTCACACCACTTTTTAATCTTAAAATTTATGAGCTGCTCCAAGCCCATTACATTCAACAAGGAAAACTCCAGCGTTCTAAAAGGTATCTTTGGGAAATATGAGAACAATGCCAATTTCTTATTCATAGTGCTGTGAATTAGAATATAGTCATAGAATAAATTATTAGATAATGAAGAAGGGTCTACATTTTAATTACTTTCCAATCACTTAGGTACAAACTATATTATCAATCTAGAAATGCTATGTAATTTCAAAAGTTGTCTGGCGCAAAACTTGGAGATAATTGATCTTTTTTTTTTATAATATATATTTTTATTGTTATTTATGTCTTTTACATTTTGCATTCCCCTTGGATAGCCCACCACCAATTCACCCGTGATCCATCTCCATGTTCCCTTGTGTTCTTTTCTATTCCATTTTGTGCCCTTTCCCTTCCCTCCCTCCGGCTCCTTCCTCCCCCCCTCCCCCCCCCACTGATTGTCTCTCTCCCACCCGGCCTCCCTATAGTCCTGTTATAAGTGAAACCATTCGATATTTTTCTCTTTCTTTCTCGCTTATTTCACTGAGTATGATCCCCTCTAATTCCATCCATGTCGCTGCAAATTGCATGTGTTTATCTTCTTTGAATGCTGAATAGTATTCCATTGTGTATATGTACCACATCTTCTGGATCCAATCATCTATTGATCTTTAATATCACTGCTGCAGCATCTTTCCTTCAGAGCCCACTTCATCATTCTCCGTCATAAGCCACATCATCCTGTGTCTTCAGGGGTTTACCCCAGGGTTTAGTCTTCATTCATATACTGTACCTGCTCTTACTGACACAAAAATGTTCCTCATAATTACCAAGTTAAACCTAGAGAGAAGTCTTTTAAAAAGGAGGAAATTGTGCTTTATTCTTCAAAGTGGCAGTGGATTTATTATGTCAACCTGTTTCTTTGTATTCAGCATTCCAAAATTTTTTTTTATTTGGCATTTTCAGATTTTTATAGGCATATAAAAAGTGCTATCAGAAGAATTATTGCATTGTCATATAAACTGCAATAAATCAATACATTAAAAGTATTTCTAATGAATGCTACAAGCATCAGATATTAATACATTTGAGGCAGCTGCTAAAACAAGATTTCCAGATTAAATGGAATTACCATAAAATAGAAGATAATATTATCCCTAAATATTTTTTTAGGAATCAGCCTTTAAATTAATGTCATATATGCAATATAACTTTTAGTTTTACCTATTGTGCATTCAGTAAACTTCTCTAGAGTCCCTGGGATTATAAAACCTAAGTGATTGTGATTGCGCCATATGGCTTCCCATGTGTTTAATTTTGTCCAGGTGTTTACCCCCCTCCAGCTGAAAGTATGACTAATGTGCCAACTTTTCCTTTCTAAGAATAGCTTGTGATCCTCCAAGTATGTGGGATATGGGGTCCAAAGAACTTAAGTCTAAACCAAATCCAAACATCAATCCATGGCTCAGTGGTACAAGTTCTCAAGTGATCTATCCTAGTTTTACAGGTCTTTAAATGGTATTACATAGACATCACTCAATTTGGTATACAGTTTCTTGGCCTTAGGCAAACTACCCTTGTTTGATTTTTTTTTTTTATTCAAGTAAAATTAGAACAAATATTTTGGGCAAATTTGGCCTGAAAATAAAGTCATAGTATAGTGGAAAATATGATGAGCAAACTATTCTGAAATTTACCCCAGTTCTACTATGTGCTAAATTTATGATTTGGGATAAATTACTTAGCCTTCTGAAACTCAATTCAACTTTCAAATCAATCAACTGCTATTCCAGGTAGGTTTTTATTATATTTTATTTCCATCTGTTTTCAAATATAAACTAACTCAAATCATAGTAGTTCTTGAGTTCTGAATATAATCTTTAAATATACAGACTTGAATTCTGAAACTTAACAGAGAAAATCGTATTCCTTTTTTCTAATATTTACAATTGATTTTTAGTTTTAAGAGTTCTAGTATTGAGATATCCACTTTTGATTAGACACATTGCCAGCATCTGAATTTACCTACAGAAAGTGTTTCATTAATACATGAAAATTATTAATTATACCGCTAAATTTCATTGAGGAGAAAATAGACAAATACTCACTAGCTCTGTGGAGTCTCAGTAAAAATTTGTTAACCTACTAAGATTCAGGAGTACCAAAAATAAGTATATTTGGATTGAGTAAGTTAAAGTAACTTTATGGATATGACAAATTAAAAATTATTCCCTTAAGTGTCATTAAGATTATCCGAAGTGAATAGGTAAAAACTGATAGTGAACAATAACCTAAAATACCATTCCAAAGTTGCTTTACTTTTCCCCATAGAAGTGAAAAGGGTCATTATAGACTGGTGACTGATACCATAATAGCACTTTATACAAGATATGAGATGATTGTTAAAAACCCAGTTACTTCCACTTTACTAGGTAAAGAAAACCATAATACTGAAATTTATGAGCACTTTCGTTTTATAGCTGCTCTACGTAATTGTTCCTGCACTTTACATTTGCAAGTGTCTAATGTGACAGTTTTAGCATCATCCATCTTATGCCAAAACCACAGCAAATGGTACCGAGACAGTCTTTTTTGGTAATCTGGGCTTGAGTTACTATTTTCAAAATCATCTCTATAATTTCTGCAACATTTAGCATTGCCTTAAGTAAAATTTTGTGTTCTGTTTTATAACACAAGGGAACTGATTATTCCTTTAATATAAAGATTTCTCACTAATATTTTCCCAATGAACTAGTTCCTTAAATATTTTCTAACTTATTTTCAAAATATACATCCATACTGAGATAAGGAAGCGCTCTGGACAAGGACAGAACTTTGCTGTTCCTATGGGCTAAATCAGTAAACAAAAGGCTAAACCTAGTGACTCTAGACCCAGATATCTGCTGCCACAAATTGTTTTGACCCATCGCTTCTCTTGCTACTAATTTTCTCCGAGACTATGCATTCCTGAGTGATCTCTTTACAGTTTTTCAAGTCCCAAGTTGTTACAGAAGGGAGTTAAAGACACTGTGACTAGATTGGTTCAAGCTGTAGCTGACTGGTGTTCACAATAAATGGGCCATACTCAAGACAAATGGACTTTGATCAGGTCATTGTCTAATTTTCTCAGCCCATAAGTTTTAATTGCTTTGTTCTCAAACCCCAGCCCTAAAACCTATCTGGACTCTTAATCCTGGCAACTCAGAGCTTCTCATGTCCAGAGAACTCTTTCACTCTTCAATAAATGCTGACTTATTGTCTGCCTTCACCAGTCTATGGCATCCTCGTTTCAATCATGACCAGAAGGTTTTAACACTTTGTGGTCCGCTCACATATTAGTACGTGTTTTTGTCACCAGTATCAGGTGGCCGCTCCTGTATTAATATGTGTTCATCTAGTCTCCAGTTTTTCATGCCACATTGGATTTATTTGGAACTTTAAGGAGCTATTTCTTTGATCGTACTCAGCCTAGAAGCTTTACACATTGTTTTGGTGAAAGTGTAAGGTGTTTTATGAGCGATATTACAGTTTTTTTAATATCCAGTAGTTCAGGAGTTGTGTGTGTTTTATTGAATGCTTATACCATTCATGTGGTGGTACAGAAAATGGCCAGCCCCAAGGGCTGTTAAATTTAAAGGGCACCCGCACACAAAGTGCTAAGAGGGCTTTGGAGCAAGGTCCCGTGGCCCATTTCTCTCATTCCCAGCAGGGGGAGCAGTGCACAGAGACTGGCTTGCTCAGGGCTTAGCCACTTGTTTTGTGGAGAGAGTGAGAAGGACCTAGGAACCTCCAACTCCTGTCCATTGTCCATGACAATAGCATGGAAGACACTATTATTTTTTTACATTGTGAAGTATAATTTTCTTAAAACGTTCTGACATTCTAAAGATAATAATAGAAACATTTATTTGGGGCATATGAACCATGTAAAATTGTCATTTTTTTAAATCAAATTGAATGTTAGTAATTTCATGGGACATAATCTAAAGTCTAAAAAGAGTTGTTGAGTCCCATTGAATACATATTTTTGTTTAGTAGACAATGTCAAACTATGCTAAGTGATACCAATTTACTTCCTACCACTAGTGTATTCCTCTTGGGTTGTTCCACAGTTTTTCTAGTTTGGTATAATCCTTTAAGTATTGTAATAGGTAGTAATCTCATTGAGGTTTTAATTTGCACTCTGCTAATAAAATTAAGCAATTTGTATCTATGGACAATTTAGGCATTTTTTTTTTCAAAATTTCAACTCGTCCATTTTTCACTCAGTTGTAACTTTGTCATTTGTATTTTTGAGTTCATGAATTGCAGTTGAGCATGAGTGCATATTCTGAATACACTGAGTGCTTCCTCAGAAATACCTATCGAGGATGTCTTTTTGAACTATGAGTTGCTTTTCCAGAAACTTAATAGTGTTTAATATAGTCCTGTTTTTCTCTTATGCTTAGTTTTTCTAGGTCTAATTTGATATTCTTGCTTATTCAAGTCACCAACATGTTTTATCTTTCCTTCTTATGCCTCTACTGAATCTTTCAAATTTAAATCTGTGATTCATGTGCAATTAATTTTTGTGTATGAAATGGAGGGCTGATCTACATTTTTTCAATATGAATATTTATTGAAAAGTTTATTATCTCCAACTTGAACCACAATGTCATCTTAGAAATAAATCGGGTAGATGTAAACTTATGTTTGCTTCTGGACTCTGCAAAAATTATTTCTTTAAATTGTTTATCGTAAAGTTTGTTTACATTGTTGCATCTTTGAAGGTTATAGGGTAAAACTTCCACAAATGCCTTTCTCACACCATGCTCACCACCAGTGCCCCAGTAGTCTACCATGCTTCACATAGGCCCCTCTCTCCTTTATTTCCACTCTACCAATATCCACTTCTGGTTGTCCAGGTTTTGCAATCAGATGTTATAAGTTCATTATATGTTTGGTTTGACTGACACTTTGTTTCTCTATATTCCGCCCATAAGTAAGACCATCCAGTATTTATCTTTCTCCCTTTCACTTATTTCTCATAGCATATTCTTCTACCTTTCCAAATGGTAAGAGTTTGACTGTGAATGGGATTGTTATCTGGATTACTTTTTCTTCTAAAACTCATTGCATATAGAAATGCAACTTATTTTTGAGGAGCATTTTGTACCCTGCTACTTTACAGAATTGATTTATTATTTTGTTAAGTTTTTTTGTGTGTGTGTGTAATCTTTAGGATTTTCCATGTATATTATCAAGTCATCTGCAAATAATCAGTTAAGTTTTTTTTAAAAGATTTATTTATTTATGCATACAAGTTGGGGTATAGGCCAGAGGCATGGGGCTGCGAGAGGGTTCACCAGAGACAGAGTGGGGAGCAGAACAGGCAGATCAACTGAAATACACTGCTGAGGGGAGCAGCGGGCAAGGCAGGAGAGGTCTGCTGCACCTTGTGGGAATTTCCCTGGCCAGGCGTGAAACTCACGTTCCCGCTGCCTGCCGACAGCTCCACAGCGCGGGACCTAACCACTGTGCCACCAGGGAGGCCCAATAATCAGTTACTTTTATCCCAATTTGGATTCCTTTAATTTTTTTCTTTTCCTGATTGCTCTAGCTAGATTCAAATACTATGTTGAATAATAGTGTTGTAAATGCACATCTTGTTCTTCTACGAGTTCTTAGAGCATAAGTTTTGGACTTTCACCATTAAATATCATATTGGCTATGGGTTTGTTGTAAATGGTCTTTATTATTTTAAGAATGTTCCTTTTAACCCATTTAAGTTTTTTTTTTAATTTTAAATGGATGTTGAAAGTTATCAGATGCTTTTTTTGCATCTAGTTTATATATTTTTTTTCTTTTAAAGATTTATGCATACAAACTGGGGTGCAGGCCCGAGGTGTGAGGTTGTGAGAGGGTTCACCAGAGACAAAGTGGGGAGCAGAACAGGCAGATTGACCACAATACACTGCTGAGGGGAGCAGCTGGTGCTGCAGGAGAGGTCTGCTGCACCATGTGGGAATCTCCCTGGCTGGGCATCGAACTCTCACTGCAACTGCCGACAGTTCCAGAGAGCTGCGCTTAACCCATCGCGCCACCTTGGAGGCCCTAGTTTATATAATTTTTATTCCCTTTTGTTGATATGATAAATTTGATTTTCAAATGTTGAACATTCTGTGTCACTGGAATAAATCTCTTCAGCTGTATTGTTGAATTCAGTTTGCTCAGGTATTGTTGAGGACCTATGTTTATCAAGAAATTGGTCTTTAATTCTTTTTTTTTTTCTGAAATCTTTTTCAGGTTTTTGGTCTCAGGGTGATGTTAGCCTTAAGATGTGTTTGGAGGCTTTCCCTCTATTTTTGGGAAGAGTTTGAATTCGATAGGTATTAGCTCATCTTGAAAGTTTGGTAGAACTTACTAGTGAAGTCATCTGGGCCTGGACTCTTGTTCTTTGGAAGACTTCTGATTGCTGTTTGAATTTTCATGCCTGTGATTAGTTTGTTAAAGTTTTCTTTCTTTCTTATTCAAGTGTGAAAAATTGTAAATAACTAAGAATTTCTTCAGTACATCTCGCTTTTTCCATTTGTTAGCAGGTAAGTGCTCGTAGTAATCTCTTATGATCTTCTGTATTTCTGAGATGTCTGTGTAATTTCACCTTTTCATTTCTGATTCTATTTATTACGTTTTTCTCCCTTTGTTAGTTTAGATGAAGGTTTGTTTGCTTTTTTCAAAGAACCGAAGTTGGTCATTGATCCTTTGAACTGTCTTTTTAATTTCTACTTCATTATTTCTGTTTTGGTTTTAATTATTTCCTTCTACAGCTTTTTGGTTTCATTTGATCTTTTTATAGTATCCTGAGGTGAGGGGTACCGTGGTTTACTTGAGCTCTTTGTTTTTTAATGTGATCCTGAATTGTTATTTACTTTCATTTAAGTTTTTTTTTTTTTTTTTTTTGCTGCATCCCATAGGTTCCAATAGGTTATACTTTCAGTTTATTAATAATGTTATTTTTTATTTCTTCTTTGATTTCATCATTTATCCAATAATTCGGAGGTGTGTTGCTCAATATCTGGATATGAGATCTTTCCTTTTTCTGTGTTTGATTTTGAGCTTGATAACATTGTGATCAGAGAATACTCTTAATATGATATCAATCTTCATTAGTTTTTTAAGAAAGTTCACTTTGTATGGAATAAAATATTTTTGATAATTGTAGCAATTTGGTCAACTCTAAATGAGTTTTAACTTATTAACAATTATTCTCTTATCAGGTTTCTCCTCCAAATTGCAATCACTTTTTTTTTTTTAATCATACCATTTTCTACTCTCATTTCAAAAGCATGACTGGTGAGGATGGGGAATGTCACTTCCATGCTTATACTCCGCTATATTTGATCAAAATTTTGCCATCTATTTAATAATAGAACTTCATAGGGTTAGGCTTTGCCCTCTAATATATAGACATTGCTTCAAAGACATTTATTTCCTCTTGACCAACAAATATTCGGGTCTAACCAAACTTTTATTTTAGTACGTGTTCTTATTAACTACCTTATTTTAGAATATGTTGATTTAATCTCAAAGTTGAGATTTTAAAATTTTGGAGGTTTTTAGAATTCTCCATTTTGTTAAAAAATGGCAAAATAGCAGATCAAAATATAATTAAAAGCAAAAGGAAGAAACAAAGTAGTATATTTTCCATATTTGTAAAAGTTGTTATACATCAGGGTTGTTAATAAAGTTTGCTAATACAGTTTGGTTTTTGTCTTACTTTCAAAAATTTTTTTCATATTAAAGTCCTGCTAAATTCTTTCTTTGAAAATGAGATAGTGAAAGCATTCATTTGTCATACTTCAACTTTGCGCACTCAACTTCATAGAACAGTTGAGAACACTTAGCAAATCTGGCAAGAAAAAGCTTTCATATATAATCAAAAGGAATCTTAAAGAAGAGTCATCATGTGACCATGAAAGGGTTAGGATAAAGGAGGAGGAAGTATGTGTGTTTAAAAAATAAATGGAGATAACCAGACAGGCATGAGAAAATAGTTTGCACATTCATTAATTTCTCCACTGACCTAAATTCTATTCTTCCTGCAAGAGGAGTGGAGAACACCCTTCCATACTTGGAAGGCAAAAAGAAGCCATTTGTTTCTCTTTCAGGCGTGAAGTATTGTTCTTGCATATGGTATAGATGGTGACACAGAAATTATCGAAATGCTTTTTTGACATTTTGTGGTGATTTGCACCAGTTTTGAGTGAGACCCAACAAAATTATAACAGAATTTCATTTGCTGAATATTTTCTCAGAAAAAGAGCTCTCAGGGTTATTGGATATTTTGTGAGGTTTCAAAGTCCTACCGGTAATTTAACCTTTCCTTGGTTAAGAGTTTTATCATGAGTGTTGAATTTTGTTAAATGCTGCTTCTACATCCATTGATCTGATCATTTGATTTTTTTTTTTTTCTTTAGCCAGTAATCAACTTTTGAATGTTCAACCAACTTTGAATGCCCGGGATAAATATTAATGGGACATGGTGATTCTCTTTTTATATATTATGGGCCCTATTTGCTAATATTTAGTTGAGAATTTTTACATCTGTGTTCATGATATGATTTTTCCCTCCTGATTTTGCTTAGAGTAATTATCGTCTATTTTGTTTAAAATGTCATTGAGACATAGTATATTTTCTTACATATTTGCTAGAATATATATTTGGTAGAACTTATGAGAAACCAATCTATGCATGGTGATTTCTATTTTTAAGGTTATTCATTCAACTTATTCAATTGATGAAAGATTACTATTTAGATTATCTATTTCTCATGTGAGTATTTTTTCAATTTGTGATTTTCAGGAAATTAGTACACTTCTGAGATAACAAATTTGTTTGCATAGAGTTGTTCATAATATTTATTATCCTTTTATGCTCATGAATTCAGTAATGATAATTCTTTCTCATATTAGTAATTTGTGTCTTCTTTTTTATTAAAGGCTGCCTAGAAGTTTATCAACTTTATGATTTTTCAAAAGACACATCTTATAATTTTGTTGCTTTTTCTATTGATTTCTTGTTTTAAATGCCATTGATTTCTGCTCCAGTTATATCCATCTAGCTTTTATTGTTCTACTTTCTGTCAGTTGAAATTGTTCCTACTCTAATTTCCCAAGGTAGAAGCTTAGGGCATTGCTTTTATACATTTCTTCTTTTCGTATATATAATATATAAAGCACTGAATGCATATATATATATATATATATATATATATATATATATATATTTCCCTTTAAGTATTACATTTGTAATATCTTTTGTGATGTATTTTTATTTTTATTTAGTTCAAACTATCTTTAAATGGTTTAAGACTTCACTTTTCACTTGGTGTTGTTTACAAATGTGTTTAATCTCCAGATCTTCATCTTGGTAAATACTTCATGTGAACATGGCAAAAATGTATATTTAACTGTTTGAAAATTTTATGAATGTCATTTAGGTTCAGTTCTTTGTTGGTGCTGTTCAGGTCAACCACATTCTTAGAGATTTTCTGCCTGTTGTATTCATTAATTATCAAAAGACATATGTTGAATTTTTAAATTACATTCTCCATACTAGTGAATTTGTCTGTTTCTTATTGAAGTTGTATAGGTTTTGACATTACAAATTACTTCACAAATTACACAATGATAACTGTGTCTTCATAAAGAATCAACACCTAAATCATAAAGAAGTCTGTTTTGAATGAATTTAACATATTGACTGAGTTTATTTTAACTTTGTTGTGCTGTACATCTTTGTTCATCCCTTTACTTTTCAAAAAGTTTGAGTCAACATTGGTTTACAATACTGTATATGTTCTAGGAGTGTTGGTTCACACCTCTGTAAGATATATCATGACATCTTGCCCACCACTAGAACCCTAATAATCCCTTTACTATTCCTTCACTTTTTCCTATTTAGTTGTCCTAATGTCTGGGATTTATTATAATGGAAGAACACAAATCAAAATCAGCAAAGAGAATATATGCCAGAGACATGTCTGGAGAAATACAGATACATGCATTCAAGTGTCCTATCCCTGTGGAATTAATAGAATGTGTTTAGTTCTTCCAGTATCAATGTTTGACAACCTGTGTGAAATATTAGGCTTTCATTAGAGACTCAGTGTCCAAGGTTTTTATTGCAACTTAGTTCCATACACATCTTCTCCCTGGGATATACCAAAATTCCACATTGCCAGCAGGAAAGCAAATTATCAGCATAAACAGTATTGTTTGCACACACAGTCAAGGCACAGTGTGTCACTCTACCATTTAAGGAATAGTGGGAAACCTCACCAAGTCCAAGTTCCCAAACTTCAAACAAAAACAAGTCATTCAAACAGGGATTTCTAAAGACAGCAATTTCTAGTCTGGAGTATAAATCTTTTCTATACAGCAGTTATGATCCTGCCTTAACTTTTGATAATGTCTTAAATTTTAAACTTGCCTTTCACAAAAGCATGGATAGATTTGAAACATTATGATGAGTGAAATAAGCCAGAAGGGAAAAGACAAATATAATTTCATTTATATGTGCAACGTAAAGAAGTAGAACAAAGGAACAGACAAAACTAAACCCAGAATTGAGTCTACCAAAGAGGAAGGGTGAGGGTCCAATGGACTCTGGTGGAGATTATGGTGTTTTGGTGGTGGGCGTGGTGTGATAATACACATCTGAAGTGGTATAAATCTATACCTTTGAATTCTAGAGTGTTGTAAACTAATGTTACCCAATAAAACAATTTAAAAGTAGTAAGATAAAACAGAACTATGAAAAGTGAAAAAATTGACAAAGCAATTTTTAAAATCTTTGTTTTAATTCTCATATTTAATGTAGGCTTATAAAAGAAGATATACTTGTCTGTTTTGTTACTAATTTTTGAAGTGACATTGTTATTACATTATATAATTTTCAATGTTCATCATGAAAAATCAATGTACATATTACATTAACTTCAACATTAAGAGTCAAATTCTATCCTTCATCATACAATTTACCCCCTTTTAATCAATGTATGTATCCACACGCCTCTGGTAATCACTGATCTTATAGTTCTAAGTGTTTTTTTTTCTTTAGTTTGTTTGGTTTCTCTGTATAACACATATGAGCGAAAGGATATTGTTTTTCTTTCGCCTATTTCTCTAAGCATAATACTGCTAGGTCCATCCATGTTTTAAATGGTAAGATCTCATTTTGTTTTTTAGTAACACTCTATTATGTATATATCTTCATCCTCTCAGTGAGCACATAGGTCGTTTCCAGTTCATAACTATTGTAAATAATGATACAATAAACACATCATTATTTACATATATCTCTTCAAAGATAGTGTTTTTGAGAGATAGTGTTTTTGTATTTTTCAGTTAGATGTCCAGAAGTGGGATTAAATCTTAATGGTATTTCTATTTTTCATTTTTAAGGAATCTCCATGTTGTTCATTACTGACTATGCCCATTGCCATTTCCACCAACATTGTACAAGGATTTCCTACCCTCCATATCCTCTCCAACAATGTTGTTTCCTGCCATTTGCTATTTGGATAATAACCATCTTCAAAGATGTGAAGTGTTATTGTTTAGATTTTCATTCCTCCAATGATAAAATGAATATGTTTTCATGTACCTACTGGCTATCTGTACATCTTATTTGAAGAAATGTCTATTCAGATCTTCTGATAATTTTTCTTTTTTTTTTTTTAAAGATTTATTTTATTTATTCATACAAGCTGGGGTACAGGCCAGAGGTGTGGGGTGGCGAGAGGGCTCACCAGAGACAGAGTGGGGAGCAGAACAGGCAGATCAGAAATACACTGCTGAGGGGAGCAGCGGGCAAGGCAGGAGAGGTCTGCCGCGCCATGTGGGATTCTCCCCGGCCGGGCGTTGAACTCGAGTTGTTGCTGCTAACAGCTCCACAGCGCAGCGCTTAACCGCTGCGCCACCAGGGAGGCCCTTCTGATAATTTTTCAATCAAGTTGTTGTATGTTGCTGAGTTTTGTGAGTTTCTTGTATATTTTGAATATGAACTCCTTGTGGAGTGAATGAGCAAATATCTTCTCAGTAGGATGTCTTTTATAATTTTTTTTCCAATTAATACTGGTTTGCAACACTGCTTATAATTTGGAAATATAGGCTCCCACATCCTTCAAGTGTATGGTCCATACCACACTTATAAGCAAGGCACCCATAGTCCTCTACGATACCCCCCTAATCCATTAGTCCTTCCCTTCCTTTCAGTTCCTTTCTCCCATCCCCTACTTCATCTAGTAGTCTTAAGTTTACAGTCAGATTTCTAGGGTTTATTTTTGATATGTTATCATCTGACTTTTTCCTTCTCATATTCCACATATGAGTAATACCATCTAGTGTTTGTTTTTCTCATTCTGGGTTATTTTGCTGAGTGCAAATTGCTTTCACTGTGCAAAAGCTTTTTAGTTTGATGTAATCTCATTTATTTAGTTTCGCTTTTGCTTTCCTTGTGGCTGGATTTGAGTCCCCAGTGTGAGGTTGTTTATCATCTATGCTTTCTTCCATTAATTTGTAGTTTCAATGTTTACATCTCTAAATCTTTGATTTTCTGGTTCTGTTTGTCTTGTTGAATTTTCTGTGAAAATTCTTTCTCATATATATATGTGTTTCATATATATGTGTGTGTTTCATATATATGTGTGTCTCTCATATATATGTGTGTCTCGTATATGTGTGTGTCTCTCATATATGTGTGTGTCTCATGTGTGTGTGTCTCATATATGTGTGTCTCTCATATATGTGTGTCTCTCATATGTGTTTCATATATATATATATACACACACACACACACACATACATATATATATGTTGAAAGGAGCTCCTTTTAACATTTTTGTTTGGTTGATCTAGTGGCGGTGAAATTCTTCAGCTTTTGTTTGTCGAAAAAAGCCTTTATTTCTCCCTCATATCTGAAAGAGAATCTTGGAAGATGTAATATTCTTGGCTGGCATTTTTTTAATCTTTGAGTATTTCGAATGTCATTTCACTTTTCTCCTCAGAGTTTCTGCTGAGAAATCTTACAAACGCCTGATGGGAGTAATTGTATAAGTTATATCTTTATATAATATCTTTAAAATTGTATTTATCTTGGATCCTTGATAGCTTCCAATGAGGGAGATGTCAGTGCATTTAAATAACTACTGTTAGTATCGTCAACTTGTTCAGGTTCTTCCCCAGGTTTGGGAAGTTTTATCTGTTATTTCTTTGAATATATCTTTGTTCCTTTTTCTTTTCTTCTTTTGGTATATCCTTGTCCTTATGTTGTCTTTCCTAATGAACTCAGATAGCTCTTGCAGTGTTTTATATATTTTTCTATTCCTCCTGAGTCATTTGTAGATTTTTAACTTTGAGCTCACTGATTTATTTCATTTGTTTTATTCTGTTCCCATAGCTTTCTATATCATTGTTGATCTCATTTATTGAGTTCTTTCTATCCTGAATCTTTGTTAATTTCTTATTTGAAGTTTCAATTTCTATCTTAATGCTTTTTAATTTTATTTTCATCTCTGAGCTCATTTACTTTTCTCTAATTAACTTTTTTCAGGGTGTTTTTTTTTTTTTGTATCTGACTTTTCTGATTTCTCTTATATAACGTTGAATTGCTTTTCTAAGTCTTCTTCCATTTTGAGTTCTTTATTATGGACATTTTTAAATCTATGATAAGGAGAAATAACCTATGTCTCTGAGCATAAATTTTGGAGAGTTGTTTTCTCCTTATGATGTCATATTTCCTTGATGCTCAAGTTGCCATGTGTTATAATTTTTGCCTGGCCATTTTGCTACTTTAAATTTTCATGATTTTCTCATTTTTTATGTCTGGATCAGCAATTAATAGATGAACTGTTTATCATCTACTTTTCTATGAGGTGGCATGGTGGGCTTATTTTGTTTTGTTCCCTTTTGTGCTCCAGCTGGCTCCTTTAGATAAGTTGGTATATAGTTGTTCTGTCATTGTGGTTAGGTGGGATATGAAGGGTGCAAACTTCTGCCTTGAATGTGTTTTGGTTACTGGTTCATATTTTTTGCTTTGTTAATATCCCTCTTTCATAGAATTCTGGTTTTGAGACTAGATATTTTCTGTCAGAACTTTTCACGCCATCAGTGTTGTCCTGAGAGATGTGGTAGAGGGATTGTAGTCTGCAGCACTTTCTTTATAGCAGTTTATGGGATTCCTTGCCTGTGTAAGCACAACAGCTTCTCTATTTGGAATTCTACCTAGGCCAAAATTATGTGCCTCCACCTCACCTACTTAGTTGTTTTTTTTTTTTAATTCAGTTTTGTAGTCTCTTTTAATTGGTGTATGTAGACCATTCACACTGAAAATTACTAATGTTGATTTTAATGACCAAATTTGAGTGTTTCTATTTTTAATTTTTTTTCTGCCTTGGTTTTAACTGAGGATTTTACATGATTCCATTTTTCCTCCTAAGCATACTGTAAAAAAAATTAATGACTACTGTAAAAATTAATTTTTTTACAATAAACATTTACTGTTAATCTAAACTACTTTCAAGTAACAATGCAGTGCTTTCTGGTGTCACTATTTCTAACCCATATCATGTTTCTCTGAAGAACTTATAAAATAGTTATTTTAGGGCACGAGGGAACCAAATTCCCTCAAGTGTTTTTTTGTTTGTTTTTTGGTCTGAGAAAGTATTTACTGATCCTTTATCTTTGAAGGACAATTTCAATATAGAATTCTAGGTTGGGATTTTTTTTTTTAATTTAGTATTCTGTTCTCTTTTCTTTATAGTATGTATTCTGGTGAGAAATTGGTATACTACATACCCCTCTTTATAGAGAAGGTGGGACTTCATGCTATTTAAATTTTTTTCTTGGTCTGTATTTTGATATCTGTCATTAAATTTGAAAAATTCTTAGCCAATATTTCCTCTTGAATTTAATCTATACTTGTTTGTTTTTCCTCTTTTTGGTATTAATAATTACATGTAATACTTTTTGCCATTGTACCTTAAATTTTGAATATTAAATATTTTTTTCCTCTTTAAATTTGAAGGGAATTAGGAAAAGGTGAATAATTTGTGTTTCCCCAAATTGAGGCCCTTCAAACAAATATGTTGACAGATTTCCCTGTCCATTTTCATAATTTTGGATATCATAGGGACTAAAGCATCCATTACACACAAAAAATGTAATCTTGATTTAGTTTCATTTAAAAAGTTGTATCTGGATGTAACACTGTCCACAATGAAATAATGAACACATCAATAGTTGTTACTTCAATAAATAGATTTATAAAGATGATCCTTGTTCTGGTGATATGCTGATAACAAAGTATAAGTAAATAAGGCACTATGCCCTTAATTTTTTTTGAGATAGTGAAGGAAACAAATATGAAAACAAATAGTTGTAATTTAGTCTGCCAGTTTACCTATGATAGTCTTTCTATCTGGAATAAAGTGTATAAATCACTTCTTCCTTTGGGATTTCCATCTACAAACTAAGTTACTTCTAAATATGAGTCATATGACTCTGACACATGACATCTGTATTTGGATAAGACTGAAAGCTTTGTTCTGGCAAATGCTGAAACCACTAATGCTGCATTCCTGACCTTGTGGGCTGAACTATGGATTAGTAACTACTTGTATTGGAGGACAGGATAAGGACTTGAGTATGATGAAGATCAGGAAAATAGCTGTGTATTTTTAAGTCTGGTGGGGCAGAGTTGAGGCAGGGAAAATGCAGACTATTTAATAGCGATTGATGAGTGTGACAGGGTTTCTTAATTCTTAGAAAGTCAGGTATTAGCTATTAGGTGAATTGAGTTTTCTCTACCCACAAGTCTTGAAAAGGGTTGGAAGATATTTTATTCTTTTTTTTTTTAAGATTTATTTTAGTATACAAGCAGGCCAGAGGTGTGGAGTGGTGAGAGGGTTCACCAGAGACAGTGTGGGGAGCAGAACAGGCAGATCCACCCAAATACATTGCTGAGCGGAGCCGCTGGCAAGGCAGGAGAGGTCTGCTGCACCATGTGGGAATCTCCCTGGAGGGGCATTAAACTCCTTCCAAAGCTGCCAACAGTTCCACAGCGCTGCGCTTAACCTGTTGCGCTACCAGGGAGGCCCCTGTTATTAATAACATTATAGATATTTTCAGCTATCCCAAAATCACAAAGATTGTCAACAATATTCTAGACATTCTGTCATATTTAAATCATTCACACTAGGGCATGAAATTTTCATATTTGGTATCCTGTAAGATAGGGTTCAACATGCAATGCTGGGGCCTCCCTGGTGGCGCAGCGGTTGAGCGCTGCGCTGTGGAGCTGTTGGCAGCGAGTTCGACGCCCAGCCAGGGAGATTCCCACATGGCGCGGCAGACCTCTCCTGCCTCACCCGCTGCTCCCCTCAGCAGTGTATTTCTGATCTGCCTGTTCTGCTCCCCACTCTGTCTCTGGTGAACCCTCTCGCCGCCCCACACCTCTGGCCTGTACCCCAGCTTGTATGTATAAATAAATAAATCTTAAACAAACAAACAATGCTATCATTTACAGAAAAGATTTCCCCTTCTCTAATGTACTGTAAAACTAGCTTTGTTTTTAAATCTCGTGTCCATATATGTGTGGGACTATTTATAGTGTGGTATCTTGTTTTCTATTTGTCTGATTTTTTTTTGATGTAATTAATTACCATACCTATTGTAAATCACAATATATAGTGGTAAAGTTCCACCAGTTTTTCTTTCAAGTTTGCATTAACTATCTTGTTTACTTTTATTTTCAAAGTTTAACCCATTTTTCAGAATTACTGAGAATTGCATTGTTTCTTTTTTTTCTATAAGTTGAACATGATTGCTGCTATTTTGAGTCTTTCATAAATATGGTATTTCATTTGTTCCATGATATTTTCAGTGTTTAGTATATAGTGGAGATAAGTTGAAGATTAGGATTGCTATTATTCTATCAAAGGATTCAACACTTTCAGACCATTAAAGTTAGGATCAGGTAATTTTTAAACCAATTTGTGATTGAGTACATTTGAAGATAGCCTTATTTATCTTAAAATATATTCAGTACATAAATTCTTAATATTAAGGAAACAAACCTTAGAAACATTGAAGCAGAATTGAGGGAATTACATAAAGAGTATCTTTAAAAGTTGATGACTCATAAGATGCTGGGAGTAACTGTGAATAAGTTGGAAAAAGATGACCCTGGCAGATGATGTCATTAGCAAAAATGGAAAATATATGTGGAATTGAAACTAAAAAACAAATTTATTTTAGTCTTGGTTTTCCTCTGGGCAGGGTAATACCTGTGGGGTATATCCAGTAGATAGTTTTAAAGTATTGTCTGGAGCTCAGGATAGAAATTACAGCCAAAAATAGTAACTTGGCAGAAATGTAAAATTATTGGGTTAAACAGATTTTGGAAGGGTGACTTGTTCTCTATGAAGGTTTTTTATTTTTATGCATTGATATTTAAAAATTAACATTTTCATTTGAGGTTTTTCAAAAACTGGAATAAATTCTTTATCACTTTCAATGAAAAACTATTTAAATTAAATTTAATGTTTAAATTACATTTGAATTAAAAGTTCCAAGTGTATGTTTATTAAACATCACATGAGGTTTTTCCTATATTGACAATATAACAAGCTATAGAAACTCGCTAACGAAGCTTCTGCCAAGGTATCACAGCATATAGGAATATAGTATGTCTGCCACTAAAAGTATTTCAGATGCTTCAGTCTATCAGTTTGGTGTTTGACTATTATGTTCAAGTCATGACCTCTGTATCGACATTGCTTGGGGAATATGAGTCATCAAAATAAACCATACTTCAGCACAACTACCAAAAGTGAATAATCATGTATGAGACATTTTTGTTTCCATTTAAGTATATTTATGATAAATATTTTTCTGTACTGTAATTGTCTTGTGATGTGGTAATAAAAATCCTATCAACTATATAAAAATCCTATATGAAAATATATAAATGCATCACAGTTTAATTCACTGATTATGGAAAAGGGCAATTAGTTTTAATCTGATAAAAAATGTTAGACTCTAATAGTTTCCAATTCTGGCTGCACATTAGACTCACCTGCGTTAATTCAAATAATGCTTGGTCTTTACCCCAGATCAATTATTTTAAAATGCTTGGTGGTCAGGTCTGCACATAAATCATTTTAAAGCAATTTATTTGACTCTAATGGGTAGCCAGTGAGGAGAACCCCTGATATAATTCAGCCCTGTCAGTTTACAGACGTGAAAATTCAGTGCTAGAAAAGGTAAGGGATTTGCCTAAGAACTCAGATAATGAATTTTGGAGTTAAAAATAGAAACTTGGTGGGACATCGCATTCTATTTTCAGTATGCTCTATATACCACATGGCAAAAAGCCATGTTCACAAAATAAATCCCTTGGTGCCTTGATTTGTGAAGCCAAATAAAACAGTTACATGTGATAGGACAGTGTTTACTAGTTAGGGAGTACTAAACAATTGTCATGTACCATTTCCTAGTGGAAATTTGACATTTTCAGATAAAAGTTCCAAAAATTCCACCATGCTAGATGCACAGATGTACTATTTGTAGAAGACAGGTGAAAATTCTTACATTATTGATGTATTAAAAATAGATGTAGGGCCTCCCCGGTGGCGCAGCGGTTAAGCGCTGCGCTGTGGAGCTGTCGGCAGCGGTGACGCGAGTTCGATGCCCGGCCAGGGAGAATCCCACATGGCGCGGCAGACCTCTCCTGCCTTGCCCGCTGCTCCCCTCAGCAGTGTATTTCTGATCTGCCTGTTCTGCTACCCGCTCTGTCTCTGGTGAACCCTCTCGCCGCCCCATGCCTCTGGCCTGTACTGCAGCTTGTATGTATAAATAAAAAAATATATAAATAAAACTTAAAAAAAAATTGGAGGCCCTTAGAATTCAGTCTTTAGATGACATTTCCATCTGTAGTTATCATTCCTTTGGGGACTCATCTAATTTCTGTAGTTTCTCTTGCTGATGATTTGTAAATTTATTTGACCCCTAAGATCCATACTTGTTTATCCTGAAATCTATACTTTATTCAAATGCCTACATGACATGTCCACTGGTTTATTAGACATCTAGACATAGCAAACTTTAAAACCAAACCTTATAATCTTATTCCCTTACACTGTTTCTTTAATTTCCCATATCAATTACTGACAGCTCCATTCTCCAGTAGCTCAAGTCATCTTTTTTTTTTTGCCCACATGCTACATTCTTCTTAGCAGTCAACTCTACCTTCAAATACATGTAGAACCAGCTACTAATCTCCATCTCCATCACTCCAACTCTGATTGCAAACACTGTAATTGCTGCCATTGATTGTTGCAGTAGAATCTTAACTAGTTTTCCTATTTTTACCCTTCTCTCCCTAAAGTCTATTCTCAAAATTTCCTCTTAAAACTTACTCAGGTTACAGCACAATCCTCTCAATCTTCAGTGACATTCCATTTCTTTCATAGTAAACCTCCATAATGGTAGTGACACTGTTGGCATAACTTACTGCAGTTCTGCTTGCTCTGTTCCGCTTCACTATTGCCTAAGTTTACCAGAAATACTTGATCTTGAAGCATTGCACTTATTTCTCCTTGGAAAACCTTTCTTGCAGATGATGATGGGACTTAACACCTCTGCTCCTTCAAATCTGCTCAGGTATCACCTTCTCATAGGTCCTAAAATTTCAGAGTCTCCCACATTTCTTGCAACTTTTTTTATTGAGTGCCACTTTTTTTTTCCTTAGTAACTATCACATATTATTGTACTATGTTTTATTGTCTAAAATTCTTATTTACTCCTTTCTCCAAGTGAATATATGCTAAGTACTTAGAACTGTGCCTGTTTGTAGTAAAATCAATGAAGATGAAAATGTTGAAAACCATCTTGAGACTCCAGATTTTTAAAAATATTTACTTATTGGGACCTATTACTTGAAAACTTGAGGTACAGTGACTTAAAATATTGTTTCTCTAGGTAAGACTCAAACATAGGGATCAGTATTTGACAATGGTAAACATTCCAGCCCCTATAAGGATAAAGATCCAAGAACTTTTGCTAAATATACTAGTTTCAAAAGAGAGGAAGCTAAAAAGTGAAAGACAAAGAGTAATGAAACAGAAGTGCCACTTTTGCTGGATTAAATCTATGGAAATAGACCTCCACATTCCCCTTTTAATCTGAAAATAAAATAAAAGTTCCAAATACATCAAGTTCATTCTCCTTCAAGACCATTCCTTAGCAAATGCTCTAGCCCTTGAAATTGGCTGTTCAGCTTGCCACTTTAAGAAGTGCTAACATCTGCCTGCTTCATATTCTCCCCAATTCCAGCAGGTGAGCCCACTTCCTAAACTGCAAGATTTGCTCTAATGAATGGAAGTTACACTCCCTAAGATGTTCATTTGGCAGGGCTATTGGGCTGTTCTCAGCATTTCTCCAAACTTGCATTTCACACTTCTTTAGTTCTGAAGAGAAAATAAGAAAGACAACTTCAGTGTTTTTCAAGGGCAAAATAGAAAATAACACAGCATTAAGTGGCTACAAAATAGATATCTAAGAGCCCTTTTGCCAGCTCATTGGGATGAATAATCCAATATGGTACCACTTTGAATTCTATACGTAGTTAGTTACTTTCAGATCTCTGTAATGTAAGACTACTGTTAAAAAAAAAATAAGTGTTCTCATTTGGGCCTTATTATTAGTTCAGAGATATTTTGCAGAATTTAGTTTTGTTTGGATGAATTTTTATTTGCAGACAGAAAAGGTATATTGGTTCTGCTTGATGTATTTTAGGTGAATAATTTACATGTGTCTTTCAAACTACTGCTTCAGTTAATTATTTCTTCTTTAGTTATCCGGAAAACATTGAAGGATAGTGATGTCAATTTTTTGTTCTCTGTGAAAATATTAAATTTTTAATGGTCATAAAATTTGGTCTTTATATCTTAGTTAAATGAGTAAATGAAGCAAATGCTAGTGTGAAGAAAATTATGATAACCCAGTGTGAAGAATCCTTAAAGTAGAAATGCTGGAAAAGAGGAATGAAATTAATGTTGAAAAAAAAAAGTCACCTAAACCTCAGATAACTAAAGCTTAACAATTACAAAAGGTGAGCAGAGCTGTTTGGCAAGAACACAAATATTAACCAAGGCAGAGAAACAAAAAAAAAATAGCATAAGGTATTAGGTTTTTCCATTAGTGGATTATTTAACTTTAGCAACACATCATGAATACAATTAATTCAAAAAATACATGTATGTTTTTATTGTTAATTCAGGTATTCAGAGTACATGTCTTCTCTTTCTCCCCTTCTATTTTTTTTTTCCTTATAGGTGAAACTTGGATCTGTAGAGAGTATGCATCGGTCATAATATTTAATAAATATGATTAATTTAACTTTAGAACTTACATTTGAAAGAAGGTGAATTATCCAGTTTGTTAAGACTTAAATGTTGATCTACCTCTTACCTTTTGAACAACTCATTCAAACATAAGTAGATAAGAAACAAATAACAGCTGTATCTGTCCCTTTTACAAGACATCCATTGAAGATCTGTGATAGTTAGATTCCCTAAAGTGGAATTCTCAGTACCCAATGTCTGGATCATAAACAAAAAGTCTGTCTTTGGAACTTCTTGATAATATCTATGCTTTTAGTCAATGACTTTAGAAGTATTGTCTCAAATGAAATTTGTGGGTGTTAAAAGAGAAAATGAGTCATATTAAAATTTACGAGATTTTATTTGCTCGAATAACTATTTAAATCTAATTGGTTTTGATGGAGGAGATATAACTCCCATTTCCTAACTCAAGGGTAAAACCAGATGAGGAAATGGGGGGTAGAAGGAATTAACATAACCATGAGCACAATTCCTAGGTACCAACACCTTAGTTACAAAACATAGGAAGATGCTAGACTGCAAAGATATGGAGATTGAGCCCATTGTAGAATCTCCTGTTCTCTCTTCTCATTCTAGCTAGCCAGTGGAAGTCTCCCCGTCCTCGAAGGTGAGCCCCTCCCGACAGAAATAAGAGGATAAAAGCCCGACCTGCCCCCATGTAGGGGCATCTCTTTCTGCCCGCTTGTGTCTGTGCAAGTGATCCTTGCCTATGCTTCCTTGATCTTTTTCCTAATAAACCTGTTCTTTACAACTGAGTCTTTGCCTCATGGAGAAACTTGCCACGTGCCGTCGAAGGGAGCTCTGGTGAAACCTTTCCCAGGGTGAACCCAAGGACCCCGCTCCGCTCTCAAATCCATCACTCCAAAAACTACATCATTTGGTGCTGGTGAATGTTGTACTGACAGGAGCTAGGGGAAAATTTTTCATAGAGAAGATGTAGAAGAAAAATATTTTATTACACTGATGAACAGTGAGATCATAACTGACTTAAAAAGGCCCTAATCTGTAGTATCTTGGTGTGCTTAACATGAATATAACCCTAAACGTTTTTTTATTAGCTCTCGTTTTGAAGATATTCCATATAATTCATTTTCTATGCTTCACCATGTAAATTTATCCAGTAGGACTGCAACAACCTCCTAAATCAGCCTAGAATGATGTAATATTGCTTCGCATTGCATTATACCATCATGCACACATCATCCAGAGTTGATTGCATCATTTTCTGATGCAATGCAATACTACTGCCAAGCGGCTGCTGAAGTAAGCTGACGTCAGCAGTGCACTCTATCAAGCCCTGTTGGAAAGGTTGAGCACTGAAAATATTTCAGACTTTGTGCGAGACAGTTTAAGCTACTGTTCCATAGAACTGTTATTTTATCCATTTAGGCACAATACAGAACAGTCATGCCTCGAAAGTGCGTTAATAGTGTGGACAATTTCAGCTCTATTTGTGGGGAAGTGATATTTGCCAACCAGAAGAAAAGGATAACTTCTCAAGTGAAGAAGGCTTACCACCTCTACTTCAGATGCAAGGTTGGTGACCAAGACAAACCTTGGGCCCCGCATATTTGTTGTGCTACATGTACAACATAGCTTTCACAGTGGTGAAATGGCAAAAGACCATCAATGCCGTTTTCAGTCCCCATGGTGTGGCGAGAGCCAAGCAACCACATAAGACTGTTACTTCTGCTTGGTTCCTCCTCTTTCTGGAGGAATAATGAAGCAAAAGAAGAATAGTCTACCCAAACATTCTGTCTGCATTGAGATGACCAGTTCAACAATTTGCTGCAGGGTAATGCAAAACAAGCATGAAATGCTTTTTGCCTGGTGTCTGTAAACTTTCTTGGAAATGTTAGGGCAGAAAACTATAAGGAACTAGTAGAAGACATGCTGATGCATTATCAGAAACTTGGCTGCAATATGTCTCTAAAGATCCACTTCATTCCCATCTGGATTTCTTCCCTGAAAACTGTGGTATGGTTAGTGATGAACATGGTGAACGTTTTCATCAAGATATCGTATCAATGGAACAAAGATACTACAATGCGGCTGACTACTGCTGGATACTCCCCAGAGATGCTCCTGAACAGCTGTACAAGAGACAAGCGAAGAAATCTAACAAGTAGTCTATGCCTTGATTTTTTACAGGTATTAACCATAGGCCTATTACTATTGGCATGCATTTTGTGATGTAAACATCCATTTTTTGCAGGTTACCAAAAAAGTAGAGCCAGAATTAGAATTTGACTCTCATATTCATGTTGAGCACATACAAATTGTTAGTAAATGACTAATTTTATTTCAGTAACATGACTTTTGCAAAAATTTGTTGATCAGTGATTGGCGTGCATTTTGTGATGTAAACATCAATTTATTGCAGATTACAAAAAAAAACTGGAGCCAAAATTAGAATTTGACTGTCATATTTGTGTTGAGCACATACAAATTGATAGGAAATGACTAATTTTATTTCAGCGATAAGACTTTTGTAAAAATGTGTTGACCAGTGCTATCTATTGCTTAAGCAGTTGTCTTTTTTTTTTTTTTAAGATTTATTTATGCATACTAGCTGGGGTGCAGGCCAGAGGCACGGAGAGGTGAGAGGGTTCACCAGATACAGAGTGGGGAGCTGTGGTCTGCCTGCATCTGGGAATCTCTTGGCAGGGCATCGAACACTTGGTGGGGCATCGAATTTGTGCCATAGCTGCCCACAGGTCGAATTTGTGCCAGTGCTGCGCTTAACTGATTGCGACAACAGGGAGGCCCCTTAAGCAGTTGTCTTAATTTGATAGTCTAGTTGGTTCTTAAATTTCATTTACTCAGATTCTAGTGCATTGTTACTGACTCTGGTTTTGATTATCTCACAAACTAACTAAGGCATTATTCATCTCAGTCTAATGACTTCTTGTTGAATTATTTTAACATGAGCTTACTGAAGAAAAAATTGCATGTAGTTGTCTAGCCTAACAAAACCTCACTTTTGTGTGTTCCTAAGAAACTCATTAATAAATATCAGCTCATTAACAAGAAAATAGGCATTTCAACGCCCCCCCAAAAAAACCCTTAAATTTTCAAATCAGTAGCTTAGATCAATGGAAAACAGACTATAAAAGGAGAAAAATAACTTATTGATTAGTCATACTGAATGTATTTTAGGAAGTGTTTTTCCTCCCATCCTAGATGTTTCTTTCTGAGAGGATACAGCTGCTATTACTTTTACCCTTCATACTTCTCTATGCTACCTATGCCTTTGGGGATTGGCCTTACAGACTGATGAAACTATATAGAAAAAGATGTGTTTTCAAGTAAGTTCAGGTGTTACATGTTTTTCACAATGCATTGCAATTTTCAATTTATATTTTTGTACACATTTCACTATATTTTATTGTCTGATGCTATTAGGTATAATATTTTAAACTTCAAGTTACAAGTGTTTATGACTAGTATAGAAATATAATTGAATTTAATATATTGAACTTTACTATTTGAACTTTCCAATGCCACTTCAGTATTACTTGATTTTTTTTTAAATTCAGGATTTTTGTAGATAGACCATTATGTCATATGTGAATAAACATCTTTCTTACTATCTCAAATAATTTGGGTTCAAAAAACCATTCCGTATTCCAGAAAAAAATTGATATCTATATAAGTTAATGCATAACTTTTCAAATAATACACTGGGGATTGCTTTAAGTTAGCTATTGTCTGTGACTTGGTGATATGGACTACACTCTGTTGGGCTCATGCTTGGATAATATGTGATTGGTTGAGCATGAGTGGTTTAGAAGGATTTAGTGGAGAAAGTTTTTTTGTCATATGGTTTTTCACCATGCTCTTGGACTTTTTCACATGGGACTTACTCCATGAGATACTTCCCATTAACCTATGACATGGACTAGACTCTTGTTTATTTCCATGACATGAGCCAGGCCCACTATACATACATGGAATATGATTATAAGAACATCTGTTTTAAGATACTACTCATGCCGTGGGGGTGAATGATTTCCTAATTCATCATAAAACTAACTTGATTTACATCTGTGTAGTGTAATTTATGATGAATCATTTTTAGCTGCTTTAACTAGATCTGTTTTGGAGTATGGCGGGTCCTCAAATAACATTTAATTCAGCATCATTTAACGATCATTTATCATATAACGATGAAATGAAAAGAAACCTGGTTAACATTGAATGAGATAATGTCATTCTAGGATCTACTTTAGTTATGTCATCTTGCTAAAAATTGTGGTTTCCAAGAGTCTATGAAGCTTGTTAAGTGAGGAGTTACTTTAAATCTAGAAATACAATAAAAAAGGAAAATACAACACTTTTCCTAATTTCCGAAGAAAATCATTCTGCAGATGCATTTTTTAGTAAAAGATAAATATTTTATAAAAATGCAAATTGCTTTTAAATCTACCCACACAACATGGAAAGTTTGTCTAACCTGCACTATGGACATTAACAATCCCCAAAAAAAATCCTACAGTTATTTGAATATTCATAGTGTGTCAATCATTACATTAAACACATAGCCTATATTAGTTTATTGATGTTCATAACAATTATAGAAAAAGTATTGTATGCTTGTTTTAAGACACATTTTCTAAAGTTACACTGGTATTAGGGATGCTACCTAAGGGATATTAGGGATAAAACCTAAGACTGATTCTATGTCTTATTCTCATAACTGCTAAGTTATATTACCTTTTCTTGACACATTGGTTGTGTTAATGTTCTAATCCTGTGTGACAAATTACCACTGATTTTTCCTGTATTAGAGGTTTGGGCAGAAGTCAGCTTAGTTCTCCACCAATGGTATCACAAGATCATACCAAGATATCAGTACTAATGATCCCCTGGGCAATTTAGGGTCCTATCCCCTGATAATTTAGGTTAATGGAAGAATTTTTAATTCCTTGAAACCATGAGACTGAAGTCGCTATCATCTTGCTGGCTATCAGCTTTAAGAAACTTGAGCCAAGATCGTAACTTAACCATGTGACTTCATATGACCAAATAATATGGCATGTGTCTAGTTATCAAACAGTGAAACAAATGCATAGCCTGAGTAGGAGTGTAAAACAAAGACCATAAGCAACATATTTGTTTTGATCAGGCTTTCCCTACAAAAGATTTCGGCCTAGCTCTTTGCAATTTTAATTTATAGGTAAGAGATAGACTTTTAATGAAAAGTGATTTACCCCTTTGCAGGGCAATTAAGTATACCTTTTCTAGGAAATTTTCTTGCAGATATATTTACATATATGTATAAAATATGTATAAAGTAATATTTATTGTATCATTACAATGACTAAAGGTTGACACCACCATAAATGTGGTTAACAGGGAGGTATTAAATAATTTTATATGTTGATATGGGATACATTTTCTAAAGTATAAATTGCTAATTAGAAAAAATACATGACAAAGGAGGGTGTCCTCATGTTTTTAAAAGGAGATATGTATGTATGTATAGATGTAGTATAAATTCTTAGAAGAATAAATAAGAAACTGTAAATAGTAGTTGCTTCTGTGGATGGGGACTTAAAAAGGCATTGAAATTTCATTATGTATTTGGTTTGAACTGTTTATACTCATTAACAGGTACATTGGTTACTTTACTTTTTCTTTTTAAGTGCTTTATTGCAGCAACATTAGTTTATAACATAAAGGTTTCCAGTTGTACAATATTAGAAATGAATATCTGTGTATACTATATTTACCACTAACAATCCAGTTCCACCCTTCACATATGATTAACGATTTTTTTAATCCACTCCCCTCTTCTCTTCTGGTAACTTGGTTTTATAGTCTACAAGGTAATTGTTTTAATTTCTTTTGTTTATTAACACATATGAGAGAAATCATCCATTGTTTCTTTGTCTAGCTTATTTCACAAAGAATAAAACTCTGTAGATCCATTCTTTTTACTCACAGCAGGATTTCAGCTATAGTTTAGTAGCATTACATTACTTCTCTATAGCAAATTTTCTTTATTCATTAATCGATGGGCACTTAGGTTGTTTTTAGGAGGTTCATGTAAATAATGTGGTAATAAACAAGGGAGTACATATACCTATTTGAATTAGTAATTTTGTATTCATTGGATCAATACCAAGAAAATGGGATAACTGGATTATATGAAATTTCTATTTTTAACTTTTTGAGGAATCTCAGAACTGTTCTCCATAATGGTTGACCACACCAATTTACATTCCACCAACAGTGTACAGGGGTTCCCTTCTTTTCATGTACTCTCAATACTTGCTGCTTATCTTTTAGAAAGTGGCCCAGTTTTTGGCAAAGTGATTAGTATTCTTGTAGTTGAGTTTGTATGAGTTCTTTATGTATCTTGGATATTAACTTCTTGTCAGATATATGATGTGCAGATTTTTTCTCCCATTCAGTAGGCTGCCTTTTCATTTTGATGCGAGTTTCTTTTCATGATGCAGAAGCCTTTTAGTTTGATGTGGATAAAAAGAATAAGAGAATGTCACTTAAAAATAAATATTAAATGGTCATTCAATAGGGTATACAGAGTTGAGTAAGGGAGATTAATTGAAAACACCCATGCTACACAAAAGAAAAACACTACGCAAACACATCAATAATTCATAATGTGGTTTTTGAGAAGACAGAAATCATTATCTTAGTGGGGGAATGAGAGATGACTTTTCAATGTCTTCATGTCAGACATTGGTAAGCAGGTCAGAAAGTAGGGGGAATAAGAGTGTGGATGATTGAAGGATCTAGGGACATAGAGAATAAACTTATGGGTAAGAACACAAAAGTCCAGGCTATAGGGTTTCCCTTTATAAACTGTATTTTCCTTTAGAATGATTAACTTGATAATGAATTTTAAATAAGATTGCTTGTGAAAAAAAGGAGGAAAATTTAGTAAACTCAGTATAGCTGATATTCATATGAAAATACTTGCTAGCAAATAAGGATTTTTACTGAATAGGACAGACTGGTGTGAGGTACAGCTATAAAATAGGTGATAAGAGCACTGAATGGGAACATAAGGAGGAATCTATAATCCAATTCTTTCTAAATTAAAATCTTGACTGGATTTCACTTCCTCTGATTAACCATTTGCTTGGTGATTCCTTTGCTAGCCCTCTGAGACAAGTGTGAAAGGGGAAATCTAGACCTCCACAATGAAGCTTATGAAAGGAGAGCTGCTCTTTCTTTAATTCAGTAGTCAGAGAAAATTGGCAATCAGTAAAGGTGTCCCAAAGCTACCAATGCAGTCGTTTTCTATTCAATCCACTGACTCTGTGACTGTTATCTTTGTTCAAGTTGTGCTTTTGGGAGTGCTAAGGCAAACACACAAGCTTCTGGAATTCATTGCAATCCAAGTAAACACACAGATGGTAGAACATTCCTGCATGACACAGGGGAAATGTAAGATAGAGTCTACATCTTACTCTAAAACTACAAATAAGATCAACTCCAGCAGTAAATCTGAGAGGAGGCTATTCCTACACTTTGGTTTCTTAAGTATTAACTGGAAAATCATATAAACTGGGTGATACTTGTGCTGCTAATTCAGCAAAGGATAAATTTTTATTTTAAAATAAAAGGAAACGTTAAGCCTATTTTTAAATAATAGGATACCTTTAAGCCTATGCTCAATAACAGGTACAGTTAAAACATGAGGCTTTGCTGGTTATAGATGTGACAAAACTCTATGGAAAGTTTTGCGAATATTTTGGTCAAGTCAGTTTTTATATAATGGATCAACTTTTTGGTGTGTATATTTTATGCCACGACAGACACACTTTCATTTCAGTTACAATTCCGAGGGACTTCAATTAATCTGTGCTGCCAATGTTCTACCTCACATTGTACTAACCATCTTTCCTCATTTTGCCTCTGGATATTATGATAACATAGGATATGTAGTCCCTGCATTCTAGAAAATTCTAGAAGTGTAGTATTGTCAATGCTCTTAAAATTGATTCTTGAACAACTGAAACAGATAATCTGTTTTATTCATCCATTAGATGAATAACTCTAGGTGGCATTCTATACAATTCCCATAGGCCCTGGCAAAATTGAGGACTCAGTACAAGAGAAACTTCATTATTTTACCCTTCTGTCAATCTCATGCTTCCTGGGGTCACATCTTAAATATCCTTTCTGTACCCAAGTCCTTGAAGATATGAAATATGCCCTGACATGATATCACTCAGAAGATATTCTACTCCATTTATACTAAAGAAGTCTTCCTCCTGATCCAGCAATATAGGACTTACAGTGAAGATATTTTTCAGCTAAAATGAGTGATTTTCCACCTACTTATTAATAATTCTTTCAGACTCTGAATGACAGCTATATCTTGAGTTTTTTCTCAGGTTAATACAGTAATATATAAACTTGGTCTTGAGTTGACTAAATCTAAGATCTCAATCTCATTAATACCACTCTTCAAGTAATTGAAATAAAAAGCCTGGATATATACCTTCTACTGTTATGGTTCTAGCTGTTGTCTGTTGGCTAGGCCATAATTAAACCTGATACAGATTAGAGGGTACTGTCAGTCAGATGGATTCAAGCTAACAGTGAGAATTATGTTTCAAATTTAATTTGTTCCAAATGTGTTCTAAAATTTAATTTAAAGATATTAACAGATAATAAAAATATTGCAAAACATATCAGGCAACATACACAGGAAATGCTGAGCCCCAATTCATTCAATTTCAAAGATTTGAGCCATTTGTAAAGACAATGGGAAAATAGTATGATAGCTAATCTAAGACCAAATTCAGGTCATTTCCTTCTTCATGGCTCATATTCTAACTGAATTAACAGGAAAAGAAAGCAGAACAACTATTCCAACATGAAAGAAATAACAACCACTCAAATGATGATTTTTTGCAGTATGCATCACCCTAATTAAAAATATCTAAAAAGTGGCAAATCTTTCTGGCAAGGAATAGACAAATGCCATTTACCAATAAAGTACATGAATAGGCTTCAACTGACTCAATGAGTAGAAATTTTCTTAGTGTGAATATTTTCAGACTGGAAGGAAAACTGGTAAAAGTAAATATCAAAGTTTCTTGTAAAGATAACAAATTCTGATTAAGGTGAGGCAGTTCTGTATCTCTAAAATTTAAAATTCTTGGAACTACAGATGCATTCAATTTGATGAACAGTTTCATCTGAATGTTTCAAAGATGAACTGTGGACACCATAAACTCACATTAAAATTCTAGTGATGTTCAAGAGAAAATAAGGGACTCAAACCACTGTCCCACACTGAATTTGAAGTGTCTTTATGAGTTGCTGATATTAATGTTCTGTACACAGATCAATTCTCTTATAAGAAGAAAATATTCCAGTATTTGTTCTGAGAAACAATCAATTGTAAGAAAAAATGTTTTTACCTGTGTTTATGTGTTGTGTGGAAGGGTCAGGAAGGAGGCTGAGAAAAGATAATTAACATTTGATAAAATAGTACAAGTTCCTGAGGACATTATTACTTAATACAGTTATCAAAAGCAAATTGAGATAGGTGTTAATGATATCAATTTTACTAATGAGAAAACAGATTCAATGAGATTTAGAAACAAAAGCCACAAAGCTGGTACATGGTTGAAGCAAGATTCAAATCTGATTGTTTTCTAGCTTCTAGAAAACATTTCTAGCTTCTAGTTCTTAGTTTTCTACAACACACTACGTTACATTAAGGTAAATCGGTTTCCACATGAAAGATATTTTCGGCAGCATGGCACCATTTCCATAAGGTAAATAATTTTAGCCAAGTGTATTTATTTTTAAGTATTACCTATATTCCGAGTAAGTGTAAGGAAAACTAAACTGGAAGGAGGGCAAGAAGTATTCTTAAGTTGTAACATTCACATCTGTCTAATGAGGAAACATTGCAAAAAAGGAAGAAAGCAAATAAGTGAAAAAAGCTTGGGGAGTGTGGACAAGTGGAAGGCAAATGTACTGTTTTTTCCTTTGATTTATAAGTTTCCTAAAGGTTTTTAGCTTCTTTGTTAAATACTAAAAATGGAAACTGTTTAGCAAGCAAGCTCCTTGCTGTATTTACAGATAATAGAGAACATTTGTCTTGCAATATGGAAGATGTTTCACCTAGAAGAACTTGCTATAACTTGAATTTCTCATTTCATCTCTCTTCCACTTAGTACACAGAATGTAAATGCATATGTAATACATTTATTACATGACCTTTTATCAACATTAACCTGTGTACTTAAGAATTTTTTTCCTTGCTTATTTTTTTCCTTAGTATTCTCAAAAGTGATTTTTCCTGCTCAGTCTCAAAAGTGAGATTCTAATGTCTGTCCTTCTTCATCTAATCACAAGTTTATTATTTATTGCTACACAACAAATGACTGACAATAAACATATCAACTTAAAATGCTTATCTTTTATCTCAGTTTCTGTGGGTCAGAGCCCAGTTATGCCTCACTAGTTCTCAGAGTCTCTCACAAGGTTACAGTCAAGGTGTCAGCAAGGCTGAGGTCCCATCTGAAGACTCAAGTAGGGAGGATACATACCTCTAACTGCACAAACTTTTTCAGAAAATCCAGTTGTTCAAGCCCTGCAATGGGAGCTCTGGATCTTTAGTTCTTATTTAACTTTTTGCCTGAAGATTGATCCCAGTTTCTTGTCATAGAGCATCTCTCCCATCAAAGTATTCAAGCTGAGGAAAAGTCTCTCAGCAAGTGATAATGTAAGACAGAATGTGATAAGCACCAGAGATATGGAAGATATGTATTAACACATATATATGCATGTATGTGCATAGACATACTCTCAGTCTTCCAAGACTATAGAATTCAGAGTTGGGGCATTCAGAGAATGGTTTAAATAAAATAATTTTGCATTGTCAAACTGACCTTGAAATACATCAAAATGCCATGAAGGTACAGAAAGGATAAATAATGCACTCAACCAGAGGAAATGGCAAAAGCAAAAGTATAGTTCTGTGAATTCAAATGTCATGTTCTAAGGATAAAGAGAACATAAGTCTACCAGAAGTTATAGGAATTGTTCTTGGAAGTTAATGATTGGTCTTATTTACACAGAACATTATATGTGAAAGGCATTTATTTAAATACTTTACCTACATTAACTCATTTGATATGCACAATAGCAATAACCTTTTGAGATAAACAGTGTTATTCCTGGTTTTCAATTGACAAAAGCAGGCCTTGAGAATTTAAGAGACTTGGCAAGTTTACCCAGATTGTAGCTAACAAAAATTGAATTCAACTCTGGTATTTTGGCTGCATGACTCAAGATTGTAATATAAGTTAAAACCAGTTTGTATATAGTTCTATGGATACAGAATCTCTATAATGTTCTTTCTGACTTTCCTAGTTAGAATTATGCGGCCATAATCTATAGAACCTACAGATTTTAGTTTCCTATTCTTTAAACAAGAGGATTGGCATAGATAGTGCTATCATCCCTCTAAGGATTAAAATTGTTTTCTTTTAAAAATATTTTTAGGCTACACAACAGCAGGGAATTATGGAAGCTTTTTGATCTCAAAAGAGTCCTATTTCAAGGAATATTTTTAAAAATTATCCTAGCAGGAAGTACTATATAAAGAATATAGTCAGAGGACCAGATGGTAGGCCATTGTTTTTTAGTCCAAACCTTCACAGATTGTCAGTGTGGTAGCCAGAGGGGAAAAAAAAAAAAAAAAAAAAAAAAAATATATATATATATATATATATATATATATATATATAAAATGTGAAACATATATATATATATTTATATAATACATCTTTATATATATTTATATATTTATATTTATAATATATATTTATATCTATCTATATATATTTATATAATATGGGACATTGTCAAGGGCAGAGTTAAAAGATTTAATAGGATGCAGTGGTGATCCAGTAAGAATTCCATTACCTTGGTAGCCAAATTTGAGTTTAATTCCTAGGTCAGGTTACTGTGATCCAGGGATCTTATTTGTGTTTACTAATCTTCGATGAGATTGGATAATAAGAAAATGTTGGTTAGATTGGCATACTGAGGCTATAGTCATGAGCAGTCCTCATATAGAAGTAACTTAATGCAGGCCTCCCCGGTGGCGCAGCGGTTAAGCGCTGCACTGTGGAGCTGTCGGCAGCGGTGACGCGAGTTCGACGCCTGGCCAGGGAGAATCCCACATGGCGAGGCAGACCTCTCCTGCCTCGCCCACTGCTCCCCTCAGCAGTGTATTCTGATCTGCCTGTTCTGCTCCCCGCTCTGGCTCTGGTGAACCCTCTCGCCGCCCCATGCCTCTGGCCTGTACCCCAGCTTGTATGTATAAATAAAAAATAAATCTTTAAAAAAAAAAGTAACTTAATGCAATATAACGTTCTAATGCTCAAAATCTGTTCTGTTTCTATCTGCATGGAATAGCTGACCTTTAGATGGTGATTAATTATTGAGACTTGTTCAATCTGGGGACCCACATCCCAACACAAGACCTCTTAGGAACCAAGGTAGAAGAAGAAAGAATGGAATATTCAGAGTTTTTTCCCTTCTAATTAGGCGTCTCCTCTCACTGTGCATTGCCTAGACATGTATGATCCTGCCTAATTTGATACTATGCAGTGTAAGCAGTCTTCATGCCCAGGGAGAACAGATATTCGTGATATTTAGTGATACCTAGTTAAAAAAAAAAATCGTATCTTAGCAAAATAACTTTCCTAGGAGAGCACATTACAGGTATCCTTGGTAACAGATTCCCCTTCCCCTCCCCCTGCACTTAGCTCTTGTTGAAAGAATTGGGTGTAGTATTTGAAGATATTTCCCTTTTCAGTTCCTGTGTCTCCTTCCATCTTTCTCTTTCATTTAAGACACACACACACACACACACACACACACACACACACACACACACACACACACACACACAGAGCCCTCAGAGCTTAATCAAAGAACACAGACATCCTAAGCATAGGGAATCAACCTGGTGTCTCATATTTCAACCAGATGTCTATGGAGTTAAGATTTCTGGGAATGATAAATCCAAATGAAACTCTCGGGTCTGTCTCTAAGTTTTCATTCCTTGAATATTTTTTTTCTGGAGATAGTTTTAGAAGTTTGAAAACCTGAATTTAGGACTAGGTCTGCTAAAAGTCATTTCTGACATTGCAGAGCCATTATTCTCAGTAGGGAGTGGGTGTGGCATGTTAAGTAGGCAATTCTTTGGGAATCTTACACATTTCAGGATATCATCTCTAATCCTGACTCAGTTCAACTCCTTAACAATTTTAACAAACAGGTTTGCTATCCATTTCCAAAAGTTCCTGGTTTTGGAGTACTACCCTGGATGGGAAATACCATTTAATACCATTTAATACTGTTTAGATTCTTCAAAGCTCAGGTACTTTGATGAATAAATTGCATAATGTAAAGAAGGAAAAACAGTAGTAAGGTGTATTAGATATTATAACTTTCATACTCAGATCCCTTTTAAGTTTTAACTAGGTAAGAAAAGAGACTCTTCTCTTACAATATGCAATTAGAGTTCATGCTGTCCTTTAAAAATATGTAATAGTTGTTTTAAGTCTGGGCATAACTTTTTATCCACTCATTCAACAAATACTGATTGGTATTTTGATAGATGCTGATGACTAATATGAAAAACTTAACATTTATTCACAATAACACAAAAACTTCTTTGAACCAGATACCCTCTGAAGAAGAAAGTGGTAATTTAGACTGTTAAACTTTAAAATATTGTATAAATAAAATTTTACTGACTTATCTGAAAGTGATGAGTTTAGCATATTTATCCACACTCCACAGAATTACATATAGTTGGATACTGTGTTCCCTGAGCAGCTTTCTGGTTGCTGGGCAGCCTGTGAAGCCTGTGTGGAGAGTAGAATGAAAAAGATAGGTTGATGCTTATTTAGTGTACTTGAGTATTATTTTTTCACAACCTAATACATTTATGATCCTTGTTTACATGTTGATTTTCTTAAAGTTTGTGTGAATCAACATTCTTTAATCCCATCAGATTTGGGGTCTTGAAGAAAAATTGCCTTAGGCTCAGTGATACTGAGGACCAGATATCAAACAGACGAATTCAGCAAGGAGATGCTATCTTGTGAAATGTACATCCTCTCTTTGTGAAGTCAATACCTGCCTGAAGGATTTTTTTCTCTTTTAGTGCAGATTTTTCAGGGGACTGCAGGACAATATATCTACACAGGCTAATTGGGCATCCACAAGTACCTGAAACACCTGTCCCAAACTGATTCATCCCCTTTGTCTCCTAGTTTGTCCATTAGTACTCCTTATATTAGCTATGTCACACTGTCCGTCTAAATATATAGGACAATTTGATAATCCACCTAGTCTCTTCTTTCTAAGTGTATATTGTAGTAGCTAATCAACCAATCCATTAAATCTACTCATAAATATATCTCGAATATTCATCTTTTACTACATCTCTGCACCAGTCCTGTAATTCAGGCTCTCACCATTGTCACTATGTGATGGTCTCCTAAAGAAAGTCCTTAGTATCCAGACTTGCTTCTCTCAAAACTTACCCTTCTCATGATAGGTAGAGCAAATTTTGTAAACACTAAAATACGACAGTAATATTTTATCTTACCATATATTAATAGTTCTCAATATCACCAAAATATTAAAGTACTTTAGCTGAGTACTTGAGGCCCTCCATATCTGACCATTGCCTGCCTTCTCACAGTTATTGTCACTCCCTCAACACAACTACTGCTTCACCTGTTGGGAGCCTAAGCCTGCATCTTGTGTTGATGGATCCATTCTAGGCAATGTTCTCCATTCCCAATGAGACTGTGTACTATGTGAATTCTGGATACTTTTGTTTTTTAGCCCAAAATAGTCTACATTTTGTGTTAGATTATGAATTCTAGAAAAACTAAAAATAAATGCATTAGAAGATAGAATGAACTAGTTTCTAACTTGTTTTGCATTGGCTATATTTAAAAATGGATTATTTTTGTATTTTAGTTTTCAGAAACTCTTTAAAAACATCGATTTCTTTCATAATTATCTGATTCTTGTGTGGTAATTTTCAGTATTTAGAGCCCTAAAAAATACTCTGAGAAAATAAAGACAAGACTGAAATGTCTTCATGATTTATACTTGATATTTTTTTTAAATAAAGATGAAGGACATTACATAAAACAAATATCTACCAAAACTTTTACAATCCAGTTTGTCTGAAATGATTTTTTTCCATGATGGTATGTGAACATGTCTGGAAATAAACCTTTTAGAAAAATCATGTAGCCTTAGATTATACAGGAATAGACCTTTTTGACTATAGAAATCACTAATGGATGTTTGTGTACTCAATTTAGGGATGTAGACCCAATTCTATTAGCACATTGGCTTAGTGGAAGAAACATAGTCTTTCGTTTTGAGTTCAGATCCTTACGTAACTACTTACTAGCTTAATAATTGGGAAATGCTATTAACCTTTCTGAGTCCCATTTCTATTTATGTAAAAGTTCTTTCACTTGTACAGACACTTTTTGGCTGAAGCCATTTGTAATGTTTACTGATAACATGCTAGACTAGTGTCTGGCTCATAGTATGTACTCAATAAATTTTATTGAATAAATGTGATAATAAATTATAAGCTAAATTTAAGTTTTAAAGGATATATGTAGCCATCACCCTTATCACTCCCTACCCCAAGACATACCAAATTCCAAATTTTGCAGTGCTGGCCACATGGAAGTTTCTTTTGGGTTTTCTATTCATGTAGAGAACATCAGTTTTTGTATAAGAACTAGAGTTCCTAAGTTATTGGAGCATTCCCAGGGTGCATTTCCATGACTCTCTTCTTATACAAAGAAGTAGCTAAACGCACTTAAAGGACACAGCCATAATTCAGTGAAGCTGAATGGAAATGGCATTGTAGCATGAATATCTCTGAAGCATTATGGGCTTATTCCTGATTGACTGGCTTTTTGTGCCCAATGATTGATCAGCCTTGGATGTTCTGCCCTATGGTTATCTCTAGCTAATTGTTCAACTTTTTATCTTCTGCTTTATTTGTGCCAAGCATGATGGTCACAGTTGGAGTTCTCCCAATATCTTGAACAAATCTTCTGGACACAGCCTAAAGTTGCACAGATTGACCTACATAGAAATACTTTCCACAGAGCCATTATTAAAGATGATTGAGAACCAAGGCAAGTATCACTACCATTCTCTGTGTAAAAATATCTGCCTTGTTTTTCTGCCAGGAATGTTCTTAAATATCAAACTTTCAGTATGCTCTTCCTGGGGTCCCTCAAGGACAAACAGAGCAGGGTCTGTTTTCCTAGGTGTCCTGGACTAAATGACCTCTCAAATTGTTCCTCAGACCACAAGCCACTGGAACCACATTAAAATAATTAAGGGAGATTATCATAATAATATGAGGAAAATAGAAATAAACTAGCTGAACACATACAGAGCCAATAATGATAGAGTAAATAGATTCTAGGGGAAAAATGCAAAGCAGTACATGTACTGGTTAGGAGAAACAGTAGTTACCTTCTATTTCCAAAATGTTTTTAAAATTTAACAGGCACTGCATGTTCCTAGCCATTTGCTAAATATAAACATAAGCACGCCCATTAAAGGGCCTCTGTGGAACTACAAAATCAACTATCTGAGAGTCTAAAAATCCACATTTTACTTATATGGTACTGTTTTATTCATCTGTCAGCCCTTGGTTTTCTATTACTCTTTAGTCACTCAATTATGAATGGTAGGTTCACAACGTTGCAGATATTTATGCTTCTCTTTGTGACAGTAAAAATAAAAATGCTTATCTGCTAAAGACATGTTTCACTATGGTCCGACCCAGAAAAGAGGAGATAGTGTCCTACACAGCTGTGTTCCACAGAGATGCTCAGAATATATGCTGAAAAAATGTAGCACTCCCCCCACCTAACCCCACTGGCAAGGAACTGCTACAAGGAAGACAGATAAGTCAAAAAGGTGCTGTGTTGCCCTTGCCTGATATGTTTAGCCAATATCCCTCTCCAGTAGCTGAGATAAGGAGTTCTGTAACAGAGGAGTGGCTTTGTGTTTTGAGGACAGTTTGTTACTAGGACAATTAAGGCTTGACTATTCTCAAAGAAGATACTTGGTTTAACTGTGGTTGAGTCAAGTTGGCTGCAACATGGAATTAAGACCCAAAGAGAGAAGGCTTTCTATTTGTTTCTGGGAGACCTAAGGAAAAGAGCTGTCAGAATAAGAATAGTAAAAACGAAAGGAACTGAACTTCTCTACAAACCTAAGTATTCTCTGGCAATTTCCCAATCATGGGTAATAATAGTGATGCTCAGTAGGAGCGATTTGGGAGTTGAATTTTTCTAAAAATCCTGTTGCATTCTATGTTCTTATCTATACGAAGCAAACTTGTTCAGAGTAAATAGGCTTGAAGAAATTTCCCTTGAGGTTTATTCACCCGAATGCTTGGACTCTAACCCTGAATTTTTATTCTACCTTAGGTATAAGAATTGATATGTAAGCATATCTGGAAATAATATAAAGCAAATAGACACAAACATACTTGCAAGTAATACACCTTATGTAGAGGAGCACATACCCATAGAAATTCATGGGAAAGAAACTGAATTCTGATTTATCTGTAAGGATATGAGCATAATTAAAGTTGGTATAATGCTTTGCAGTTTATACAGTTCTTGCCCTTACAAGTTATATTCTCCTTACAATACACTTGTGAGGTAAAAAGGACAGGTTCTATTCTTGCCTTTGGGAACTGGGCCCCAGAGGCCTATGTGACTTCCCTAAGTCACACAATATGCATGCAATCTTTGAACCCAGTTAATGTTCGTCCCAACTTCAGTTTTTCTACCCCCCCACCCCCACTGCCAGTCAGACGGTTTTGGTCAGATATTAATTTTATCAGGCTAAATGCTCTAGCCACTGTTTAGAGTGAGCACAAGTTTGCTTGTCTGGGAACTTCTGACGCAAGGCCAACCTGTCTCAAATAACAAGTTGAGTTCCTTCCTGGGGAGTAACGCGCATCATTGCTGTACTTGCAGGAACTAGCTGCTTACTGTAAATTGACTTACATCACTACAGCAAACTTATCTATACTGTATGGGGATAGTGCCAAATAGACAAAGGATACTGTTTCAACAAAAATTCCTACACAACAGAATTACAGTTTAATACCTAAATACACAGGCTTGGGCACTGCTTGATTTCATTTTTACCACCACAGTGGGCAGTATATTTGTCCTCGTGGCAAAGGGAAGACCCAGTAGGAGCAGGGAAAGGCATGATAAGTCTTAGGGGCCTCTGGTTTCCATAGTTGTCCATCACCCAGAAGGCCATGTGATACTTTATAGCATAAACAATGTCAATTTACATATGCAGGGTCTTTCTTCACTGCCTGCTGCATTTTGGACCCATCCCATCTCAGGGCTGTGCTCATGTTTGGTTCTCTCATCTTTCCAAAATGTTCTTTCTCCTCCTCTCTACCAGGGGAAACCCTAATGTCTCTGAGTCTCAGTTTAAAAGTCTCTCCTGTCACCATAGGTCTCCCGATCAAATAACCCATAATCCTCCATTACAGTCTATTGTGCTAACCCTCCATTTTTTCTCCCCTTTCACTCTCCTTCCCCATGTCCCTCCCTCCATGAATGCTTCAGATCTATGGTCACCTTTAACACCAAGGGTTTGTTTTAAAGTTTATCTTTGTTTGATCCTTTGTTTGGTTTCTCTATATTCCATGTACAAGTGAAACCATCCGATATTTCTTTCTCCTTCTGGTTTATTTCACTTAGGATAATCCCTTTTAGTTCTATCCATGTTGCCACAAATTGCATGAGTGTATCTTTCTTTGATCACTGAGTAGTATTTCATTGTATATACACCACTATTTTTAATCTATTCACCTAAACTCTGGGGCATTTTGATTGTGTCCATATCTTGGCTGTTGCAGATAGTGCTGCTATAAACATGGGAGTTCATGTTTCCTTTTGAATTAGTGTTTTTGTGTACTTTGCATAGACACCTCGGAGTGGAATTACTGGGCATGTGGTTTATACATTTTCAGTCTTTTGAGGAACCTCCACTTCTTTCCATAGGGGCTAGGCAGTTTATATTCCTGTTCTATCCTATACCAATCTGTGCCTCTTTTAGATACTTAATTATGATTCCTCATGATCTTTAATGTTTACAGCCTATTTAATTTTTTCTACTCATTTTACGTAGTGTTTGTTTATTTTGTTTTATTCTTACTTATCTTCCAAAATAAACTATAAAATCTTTGAAGGACAGTGCATGTCCTTTCTAAGCTTGCAAAATTGTCTAGCTCAATGTTAGGCATATCAAGGTCAACACATGGATGATTGTTTTAAAATTATTTGCACTTTGATCTATTTGAGGGAGCTACATCTCTTAATTCTTCACTATGCCCAACACAGAGAGGTTGCTTAATATGAACTCTTTGAATTAGTTTAAATATTTTTTTCTAGTTCCCTAATATTAGTTCACAATATTTAGGCAGCTGCTTCAGAATTTTCATATAGATTTATTAAGTGTCACTGTTTTATCATGTGTGATATAGTATAAAAATGTGTATCTAAAAGACTTGAATTTAATCTTGATGTGATGACAAGTCACCAGATCAAGTTGATCATTACTTTTTCTCTTCCTCGGGTATAGGATATGCTAGCTATAATCACATTTTATGTCTCCTGTTTAAAATAGTTCCCATTCCCCCAATCATATTAGTTCCATTGCTATATGTTCACAATGTCATCATTTAACATCTAGCAAGAAAGTAAAAACATACTGTGTTCACTTGTATCATAATTTGTACGTGTGCATGAAATATCACCCTGCTGTTTTAGGTACAAAATGTTGCTGAATCAGAGAAAACAGCACAAAAGCATTCATTATTTGCACATAGTTTTATCTGCTTTGTCACCAGAGGAACATTCACTGAAATCTATCCTCTAATGTGATGAGGAAATGAGTCAGCATTCATATATAAAGGGAAATAGCCCAGGTCAACTTTTCTTGTTGATTTACTGTCAGCTTCTATTTGAATTAGACTTTGGGTTGAATACAAAACAGAACATGTTCATTCCCCTGATGATCATTTCTAGGATCTCTGACAGACTGCTCACTGCTCAGGATGAGAAAGGACAGATGAAACTGAAAAATGACAGGAAGGATCCCCTCACATACACTCACAGCTCTCCAACCCCCTCCCAACACTGAAGATGCTAGGGATGTAATGAATTAATTTAAGGGATGTATTATTCAGAAGAGAAGGATACAGAAAGAGAAAAAGAATGTTTGCAAGACGGCTCTGTTCCAAGGTCCTTGACTATTAAATAAAATTTCTTGCTGCCCACTCTCTCACTGTCCTTCAACATAAAGGGAAGTAGAATCAAGTAGAATAAACCAAGGGTGGCTGCTTTTTATTTTTCAAAGATAGTCCCACTGATATTTTCAAGCAGTCATACATACCCTTTTGAATCTTTGCTAATCTCCAGGATCAGAAGTAGATGAAATGTATTTCTCACCCCCTTGAAACTAGACAAGGTTTTGGAACTTTCTCAAGGACTAAGATGTAGCTGAAAACATCCCCTTAGATTGCATATGCTCACTTCCATGCTTTCTCATTGTCTGTTATTTTCTCTCTCTCTTTCACACACACACACACACACACACACACACACACACACACACACACACACACTTATCATCTTTAAAGATTAGTCACCAACCTCTCAGGAAATCCAAAATAGATCCACATAGAGATGAAACTGAGGTCTCAAACAGATGACATCCACTGGCAGACCATGAATGAATGAGTCTTTAGAGGATTCTAGTCCTTAGTTTTAAACTCTTCTAGCTGATTGTGGGAAACAGAAAAAAAAAAACAAAAACAAAATAAAACTCTGGTGAGCCATGTCCCAATTCTAGATCAATAGAAGTGAAAGCATTATATATGATTGCATTGTTCTACATTTTGGGGTATTTTATATAGCCAAAATAAGTGAATCATATTTGGGTACTTGGAAGTACGTTGTGGTGGTAATACAATCTAAAGCTTGTTTCAATGGACAAATGTTATCAACAGAAACTGGAATGACCTTGAAGAGAATCTTGGTGAAATTCTAAAGGGCTTCAAAATAATTGAAGAAATTGATGCTCTTCATGAAGATTGTCAGGGTAGCTTTAAAGTGTAGAAAATTATTGCATGATGGAAAAAAGGGGGCCCTTGTTCTCAAGTGATGGGCAATTTGTTTGCAGTAACATGAAAAACAATAACTATACCTATGAATTGAAGAATCTAAGGAAACGTTTAGGCAGAAGTCAGAAAGTGTCTTCTAACCTTTTCTCAATGCCTAACATAACCTGAGAGCAGAGGGGAACTAAAAAAGGAATTACAGTTTTCAATAAAATTTTAGAGGATATATGAAGGAGATAGAACTTGAGTTTGAAAATAGATCTTTCTCAGTCCCTCCCTGTTCAAGATACTTCAATTAATGAATTGTTTTGTAGTAAAAATAACATCTAGGATATGACTTTAAAATCCTTTAAGATATTGGAAAGATATAAGGCTGTACCTAATGAAGTCATTCTTTCAGACACAGCCAGCTAAACATCCTATGGCTTGCCTCCCAGACCCTCTGAGACTCATAAGGACAAAGTCCCATAGCAGCAACACAGGATGCCCAAGGTACAGAAAGGCTTTTGTATAATAAAATGTACCACACATTGATGCATAAGATATCTTCAACATTTTAAATGAATCACATAAGTTTCCACTTAATCCTTATTTATGATTCCCCATCAAGACATAGTTTCATTGTCCATGGTTTTAGTTACCCCTGGTCAGGCATGGTCCAAAAATACTATGCAAAATGAGTATTTTGAGAGAGACCACACTCAGATGATTTTCATTACACTAATATAATAGAACTATTTTAGTATATAATTATAGCTATTATGTATAATATTAGTGTCTTACTGTACCTAGTATATAAACTAAACTTAACCATCTGTATGTACATATAGCAGATAGGGTGTGTATATATTGAAATATACATATATTTATGTGAATGGTTTGGGAACTATCCAGAGTTTCAGATGTCCACTGGGGGTCTTGGGACAGATGCTCACAGTTAAGAAGGGGTTACTGTATATGGGATTGAAAGGGACAGAACTGAAATGAAGAGGTTTTATTCTTCCCAAACTTCAGTATCTAGGAAACGGGATGAGAAAACCAATCAGTATCAAATGCTGATATTTGTTATGGAATTCAGGGAAGGATGACTCAGAAGTCAAAACCAAAAGCCCAGATGGCAAAGCCTATAGAAAGAAAATGAGGTTTCTTGTTTATGAATGGATGTCTCTTTACTGATTTACTTTCCAAAGCATATCCCACAACTACAGATCAGATATATCAGTGGCAGTTAACTTGCCTTTTTAGCCACAGATGTCACAATCGAGGAACCATATTTGAAGGGCCACAACCAAAAGACTTATTTACACATGGATCTGAGGTAGACCATAAAATCTGGGCTCTCATGCCTGGCTCGTATGTTGCAATAGGGTGGTGTGTGTGTGTGTGTGTGTGTGTGTGTGTGTGTGTGTGTGTGTGTGTGTATACACACACACACTTTTTTCTGTAACTGCTTTCTATTTATTACCTAAATTGTCACTACTTTATCAGAAATATTTTATTATCCCTCGTTCATGAGGAAACTGAGCTCAAATGTAATTTGCTAGTTTCTCGGCTACTAACCAAAAAGACCTTAAATTTATTTTTTAAAAATTTTATTGAAGTGCTATTTTAAAATAGTTGTTAGTACTTTGTAAGTATAGGTTCTCCCAACCCCCTCGCTCCCAGGTGCAGTCACCATAACACACCTACCACCGAAGCCCCAAGTGCTTTCTCCCTACCTTGTTCTTGCCCTTCCCTCTCTGAGTGCCTAAATCCTGTGGTCAGTATTCATGAGTTAGTTTTTAAGTTTGACTTTATCTGATCCTTTATTAGTTTTCTCTATAGTCCACATACTAGTGACACCATTCAATATCTTTCTCCCTCTGACCTGTTTCCGCTTAGCATAATCCCTTCAAACTCCATCCATATTGCTGCAAATGACAAGTTTAATCTTCTTTGATAGATAAGTGGTAATCTTCTGTGCATATACATATATACCATATCTTCTTGATCCATTCATCTGGTTTGGGGTAGTTTGTTTCTTTATCTTGGCTATTGTAAATAGTGCTGCAATAAACATGGGGCTTTAAATTTCCTTATGAATTAGTATTTTTGTATTTTTTGGATGCATAACAAGGGGTGGAATTATGGCATATCCATTTTTAGTCTTTTGAGAAACCTCCATACTGTTTTCCATAATGGCTAGACCAGTGTCCATTCCCACCAACAATGTAAGATGTTTACCTTTTCTCACATCCTCATTAGCACTTGTTTTTGGATTTCTTTGCATCGGACAATCTCATAAGGTATAAGGTGGTATCCATTGTGGTTTTGACTTGCATTTCCCTGACAATAAGTGATAATGAACATTTTTTTAAGATTTACTTATTTATGCATACAAGTTGGGGTGTAGGCCAGAGGTGTGGGGTGGTGAGAGGATTCACCAGAGACAGGGTGGAGAGCAGAACAGGCAGATCAACTGAAGTACACTGCTGAGGGGAACAGCAGGCGAGGCAGGAGAGGTCTGCTGTGCCCTGTGGGAATCTCCCTGGCTGGGTATCGAATGCATGCTACAGTGACTCTGGATAGCTTCATAGTGCTGCACTTAACCCCTTGCGCCAGCAGGAAAGCCCAATAATGAACATTTTTATTTTCATGTGGCTGTTGGCCATTTGTATGTCTTGTTTGGAGCAATGCTTATTTAAGTCTGCATATTTTTTAATTGGGTTGTTTTCTGTTTGTTGGATTGTATAAATTCTAGGTACAACTTTGATGTCAATCCCTTGTCAGATGTATGGTATAAACATATTTTTTTCCCATTCAGTAGGGTGTCTTTTCATTTGAGTTACAGTTTCTTTCACATGCAAAAGTCACCCATGTCAGGAACAAGAATTCTTGAGGGTGAAGGGACAAGTTAATGAAATTTTAGAGAAAATTCTCAATGTCTACTTAATATTTATCAGCACAGTCTTTTATTTATTTATTTAATTTATACTAACCACCAAGGATCACTCCACATGAGGAAACAAAGCCCAAGAGAAAGGACAAGAAAAATCTAACACCAGAGAAAAATACTAATGTAACAGAGGGAGACCAAAATATCTTAGAGAATTTGAGAGATAAATGAACCTATAAACTAGAATGAAATGCTAACAATCAAGAAAATGATGCACATAAAATTAAATAGATTTAGACAAAAAAGCAAAGAAATGGAAAATATAAAAGGCATTTTAGAAAATGAATAGGGAAAATAGATGGTAAGAAATAACCAAGAAATTTTTGAATAAAATACCTCAGAGAAAAATCTTAAAAACCAAAGCCAGAAAAACATTAAAAGACTCAAACTTCAAAATACTGTCATAAAAATTCTCTTTCTAGGATGAAAATGAAGATTCCATGCTTTGGGGAAAGAAGAATTGGGGATAGGACTATTTAAAGGCTAGGATATTATTTGAAGGAAAAATCTTAATGTCACACTTCTCTGTAGCAGCAGTGGGCACTGGAAGAAAATGTAGTAATGACTTTAACCCTAGAATTCTTTGTTCAATAAACCTACCAATATTAATAGGAGAAAATGAGAGAGGGAAGGGGACTAGCATGCAAGTAATAACAAAACCTTTCCTGACCATTCTCTGGAAACATATTCTAGGCCTATGTGGTATATATTCTAGGCATAAAATCATCAGGAAATTATGATAGGATGACATTACATAAGCAGTATATTTAGCTCAGGAAAACAAAATAAAGATGACAATGTGCATACAAGGCCATATACTAGAAGACCACAGAATTCTAAAAATACCTTTAAGAAGTTAGGGTATGGGTCTCCCTGGTGGTGCAATGGGTTAAGTGCAGCACTGTGAGCTTATCCAGAGCCACTGCAGCACAAGTTTGATACCTGGCCAGGGAGATTGCCACATGGCGCTGCAGACTTCTTCTGCCTCACCTGCTGCTCCTCTCAGCAGTGTACTTCAGTTGATCTGCCTGTTCTGCTCCCCACTCTGTCTCTGGTGAATCCTCTCACCACCTCCACCTCTGGCCTACACCCAAGCTTGTATGCATAAAATAAAATCTTTAAAATATATATAAATGTAATTATATATAATATAATATACATATAAATATATTAAATATATATTTAAAATCTTAAAAAAAAGAAGTTAGGCTATGTTCTATGTCATATAATATCAAGAAGCTGGATTAGAATAATAATAAAGACATTCTCTTACTAAAAATACAGAAAAAAAAGAAAAAAGGTGGGGAGGAGGTTAAAAACACCAGAGAAAAAGACTATTGAATAAAAAACTATGGTTCAAATATGAGGGGGACTAAAAGGCATGTGAAATATTATTTTAATCACTTGATAAAATATTACAAATTAAAATTGCATTTGCTTTAGATTGAGGACACATTCTCAAAAGACACATATTTGGAGACATGGAAAAATATATTCCTATCTATAGCTCCAATCTCTATATCTTCAGATATAATTATTCATTTTACCATGAATATGGTTATACAATTATAATTATCATTAACGCTTTACATATTTTTAGCATTCTAAAATGAAGTCAAGTTTTATTTTAATTACAGAACAGAATTAAAATATGATTTTATATCATGCTGTACCTGATATAAATAGGAAAGGATTTGAAGGCAAATAGGTACATATGTCCTCATTTATAGTATGAAATTATATTCTTTAAATTCACATAATAGATAGTATTAGAAGTTAATAAAAGTTTAAGTGACAAAGAATGTGTTTTAAGTATACTAAATTGCTATCATGTAGCTTCAGTAGACTCTTAAAATATAATCAAGAAAGATATGTATCTTTGAAAGCAATAAATATAAGCATTTATTATAGGGGTATATTGTTGGCCTTCAATAGGTATAGATAGTCATAAAAAAATGTTACATATGACTTTGTTATACCAAACATCATGTTAATATATACAAAACATTGAACATTATATAAACTTGTAGCTTGTTTTCTATATGTCTAAAATTGTTACACTTTGATACTAACTTCTGTTCAGATAAATAATCTCTGTAAATGCATAGAGTAAGACATATCGGATAAATTTTTTACTGCCTAAAATGTTAGAAATTTGTTAATCATTTAATATATAATTTATCAAGGGAATTTTATTGCTTTATAGATTACTTACAAAAGAAATGCAGTATCAAATTTGATTTTTTATCAATAGTCATTATTCATATTTCAGATCAGAAAAATAATTAGTTTTATTTTAACCTAAGTCACAGAGTTACTAGGTGATCAATCTTGAACTCAGTATTCAGATACTAAAAAGCTTATACTTTTTGATAAATATTCTTGACACTATTAAGTTATCATTCTTGGATACTTGTCATTAGAACCAAGAGTTTCCTCTGATACTGACAAGAGTATCTCAATAGAAGATGACAAAACATAGTATATCTTCCAAATTAGGTTAACATACATAGATACATACAGATACATACAAAGATATTCTGTTGATATTACTAAGTACACCTATACAAATATGTCAACTATTGATTTAACATTTTTTAATCATCACATTAGATCTGCAGCTTTAAAATCTTAAATTTTGCTTGTCAGACATAAAACATTTTGACGAAACATGCTTATCCTACATTAATATTTCTGACTTTGAAATTCATGCCAAGCCAAAAGCAACTTACAAAACCCACTCTCTCTGAAATCATTCTTATTTGTGATGTGAGAAGACAGGTACTAACTGATGTTAGCAAAGCAGAAATGGAAGAAAGCAGATTTTTTTATGTATAACTGAAAACACTAGTCAACTTGCAACAACTGATATTTTTCTATACCTAATGTCCCAGAATTTAAAAGGTTATGTAGAAAATGCATTAAATGTAAAAAATACTTCACTTTTATAAGATCTTTAATTATACTTCAATTGAAATTCAAATGTAATACAGAAATTAGCAAGTAATTTTTCTAAACTTGCGTAATTCTTAAGATCCTTTTTTTATTCACTGGTATTTGGATTTCCTTCTTAAAAGGGGAAACTCATCAGACAAAACAATTTAAGTAAATTTTTTCTAATCTCTGAGCATCTAGCTCAATTCCTGTCCCTACTCTCCCATCTGCAGAAATGTCATGAAGTGTCTCAGGACCACAAATCTCACCGGTTATTTGCTTGAGGCCTAGCAGTGCCCAGGGCTGTCTCTGAGGTATAAAACTTAAGGGGTAAGAGTGAATCTTCACAATGTAGAATGTTTGAGGCTAACCTCTCACTGTCATAGCTGAGTGACATTGTCAGAACCACAAGCTAAGTGTATTCGATGTTTATAATCTTCACTGTAGCTCTGACAAATGCCTAGTATTTCCATAATTTTGTAACTAATGTAAATGAGACTCTAATCAATTATTAACTGGTCCAGAACACTTTGCTAATAATAGAGTTATCCCAGGATAAAACCTGTATCTATCAGACTTCCAAGTACATAGGCTTTAAAATAGAGTAGGTTGCTTAAAATGAATCATATTTTTTAGAAACACTGTGTAAATCACAATACATATAAATTGTAAGAAGAATCCCAAATTTATGATGTATTTTTTGTGAGGATATATTACATCACTCTAGAGAAGTGACTTGTTGCCTCTTTATATCTGAACATTACTCCTTTCTCTTGTACTAAAAGCATGTGGATAAATGTCCTCTGTTTCTAGGGACAGAGATTATGTCTGTAGGAAGGAAAGGAGGGTTCGAAAACTTACATATCATATATTCATTTTTAAATCTTTATATAAGGTAAATATGTTATATATAATGTTTATATATATAAACATATATATAAAACATATATCTATATATCTATATATCTAAACAAACACATATACATATGTATATATTCTTAAAGGGACATAACCAGCACAATTTAGGTGCATATCCCTAAATAAAATATATATATGTATAATATATAAAATACAGAAATATAGTTACTATCAAATTTTGATCAACAGATGAAATGTTTTTGTGACAACTGGGAAGAAATATTTTTATAGCAGTGTCTCTCATAAAAATCACATTGGTGAGTGTATAAGACAGGCTGCAGTCAGGAACCATTTGTGTACCTGAAAATTAAGACATTCTATAGCCCCAAGTTGTCAGAAAAGAAACATTTGAAAACTTTGCTTCGTGATTACGTAAGAGAAAACAGTGACAGTGGGATTTCACAGACCTCAGGAATGGCCAGTTTTATTCACAAGGATTCTGAATAGCTTTATAGGATTATGAATTCTCCAGTGTTATTTTAGGTCATATAATTCCTCTAGTGCAAACCCAGTTTTTCTTACACTAAAAATATGGTATAAATGCAAACAGTAGTTTGAGAATCATGGTTTCATCTGTGTACCTTTATTGACACTAGGTCCAATTCTCCCTTTGCATCATTTAAACATCCAGGATATATCCTTGTCTACTGTAGGAATGGTGACAGTATTGCTCAATCATTCAGGGAGCACAATAATATTTACAGAAGTGGATGTAAAATATGGCAGCCTTGATGGAGCTTCCTATTGTTATTGTCAGAAGCTGCTACTGTATGTTCTATGTCTTTATATAACACAAGCCAATCCTCTAAAATTTTATTGTCTTCAAACACCTTCAGGTCATTTCCCTATTCCAAAATATGAAATGATTTTTTTCTATTTCTTACAAGGAAATATTCCGGCACTAACAGTTAAGGGATATCACTTTCTCACCCATCCTGTGTTTTCAGTCTAGTAGGCAATGTTTCAGGCTATCAAACTATTTGATGCAGTCATTCTTGCCCACTTTGGTGAAAACACATTTTACTACACTATTTCTCTACTTAAGTTTCCTTATTTTCCCTATCTCTAACCAAAACTCAACTCCTTCAAGTGTTAGTTAAAAATGATGCTCAATTCCCACCTGGGGTACTTGCCCCTATTTTGGAAACACTCTATGATCTACTAGGAACACAGTCAAATTCGCCTGAATTTCTTCTATTGATTTTTTAAATAATCAAATTGTAGTTCAAGGTCAGTTGCCTGAATGAACAAAGTGTATGAAGAGATGAAAGGAAAACTACTGAAAGAGTTTTTTTTTTTTCAAGACTTATTTATTTATGCATACAAGAGCTGGGGTACACCCCAGACGTGTGGGGTAGTGAAAGGATTCATCAGAGAAGAGTGGGGAACAGAACAAGCAGACTGACTGAAATACACTGCCGAGGGGAGCAGCAGGTGAGGAAGGAGAGGTCTGCTGCACCATGTGGGAATTTCCCTGGCAGGGGATCAATCTGGTGCTGCAGTGGCTGTGGTAGCCTTATAGGCTGAGACTTAACCCCTTGCACCACCAGGGAGGCCTAGAAGAGGTTTTTTAGAAGCCTTGTAGATATGTTGCCAGGTGGTTGTTAAAGTTTTGAAGCTAGAAAAATTCAAATAGAACTCTAGTATCCCTTCCTATAAAATAACTCTTCAAGCTACATAACCAGATTAAATAGAACCTTACAATTGTCACTAGATTAATTTAACTAGAGAAATGAAGAAGAAATGAGAAGATAGAACACAGAATTTGAAAATCTACCTCTCCCTATATGGTAGAATCTAAGACATGTAAATTCTTTCTTTACATCTTGGTATTTTACATAGGATGATACACAGTTTGAATTTTCACAATAGGTCACTTCAGATATGAACTATTAAGTAAAAGACTACTAGAGCAAGCATACATGTTTACATGAAATCAACTAATGATTATTAAATGTTCTGGGTAATCTACTAGGCTAAGTTTTATGCCTTTTATTGGTGGGGTGGGGGGGATTGGCTGGCACAAAGACCAAATATAATAAATTACTCTATAACACAAGTATTTCCATGTTGCTCAACTTTTCTATGTGGCTATCAGTGGTATGTGAACTAGCAAATCTTAGACTCATTGTGACATAATTTTAAGATACAGAAAAGTTTTACATCTAGTACGGAAAGTCTCTGAAGACTCTGCCCAGCCCCCTAACTTTACCATCTTACATATCCATGCACCTTTGCATGTATTTTATTTTAACTTGAAAGTTTTCATTATTTATCCTTAGGAAATTCAATGAGAAGCCAGACAAAATTGAAAAACTTCTTTTTCTATTCCTGTTACAATGAATTGGAGAAATGAAAATTGCTTTGTACACATAAAATAGACTGGAAGCTGGAGATACTGGTTATTACAGACTATCATCCTCGAGGAGTAAGAGATGCAACTACCCCAGTAGTTTTCTCCATGTGTATTTTGCTTAGATAAGTAATAAAACTTGCCTCATGACAGTTTCATTAGGTTGCAGTGCTGCTTGCTCAAAATAGAAGGTAAATATCCAGATTATATTTTTAAAACTTCCCTCTAGATTGATGTCTGTCACCACATATCATTAAGGAATTTGTAACTCTTAAAAATTAACATACTTTCATAAATGTCAGTTACAACTGGATTTTTCCATAATATATATCAATAAATATATCAATATCTGCAACTAAGAAAGCAGGTCTTTTCTCAAATACTACCTACTTAAGTGAAATTCTGCCAGCTTAAATAGAAATTATAACCTCTGGTGGATACCGGGATGAATATAAGGGAATATTGCTTTAGAATCAACATACTCTGTATGGATACAATCCATTTAAACAGTTAGGGAAATATCAAATCATTTCTATTTTCATGTTAAATGGTATTCAAGGAGAAATGTTGTGCTGGGCATCTGAAGTGTTGTCACTCTCTAGTAATATTTCCTCTCGATATCAGTATTCTAATTTGATTGTTGTAAAGGTAGTAACTTTTAGCACCAAAATTGACTATTGTATTTTTATAGGACTAATGATATCTCCTGTTTCAAATGATGAAATTTGATTGTTAAGGTAGTCTTTCACATTATTTGGCCACTGATTGGTTCAGGAATGTTACAGTAAACCAATCAACTCAGCATCCCTAGAGTTGTGCATCATTGGAGTCTTTTCAATTAATCTTTTCCTAGAATAGGAATAGCTGGGAATGCTGAGGAACAGACTCTCACTCTCCTCTTTACTGACTAGGAACCAGGAAACATGCAGTCCTTGAGCTTTATGACTATTATCTTTGCCTTTCAAGGAGAACCACCATTAGGATAAGCAAAAAATAAGGGAGAAGAGAAGTAAGAAATGGAAACAAAACATAATTTTGTGATAATACTGAGCCACCACTTAACGTTTTGTCTGAAGTCATACAGACCTTTATAAAAACTTATAATTTGACTTTTTGTTAGGTAATCTGTTACCTGTATCAAAAGCAATCAGACTAATCAAAGAGCCAAAACTGTTCCTTTAGATTCAGTAAACAGTATTTCTATGTAGTTAAAATACAAATCAATTGCACATCTGAAAAAAAAAAAAAGTGGTAGGAACATATATAAATGGGATTCTTATTAAGTTACCTGAAGCTTAATACATATAACTTGTGTGATTATTGATGATACCAAATATTCATCAAAGTGAAAAGCTACCAAATAGTGAAACATGGTTTGGTGATTTGTTTTCATTTCAAAGTTAAGAGGTGACCTTAATTTACCACTTGGAATAGATTCGGTAACTTGAGGGTTAACTCAGTAAAACTCAAATCTTCATGACCTCCAATTCCACTTCTCATTCTGGAAATCATAATAACAGTAAATAATAATGGATACATAATATATATTTTAAATCAAGTATAATATATAGGCATCAGCCAAAATATGATCACAAACAAAAAAGCTGAAAGAGTACTTTAAATTCGAAGGAGGCAATACTTCAGAGTATAAAAATATCACAAAATGAATGAAGATTTTGCCTTAAACCAAATTTATGCTTCTACAGCAGCAACATTCAGTAAAATCATTTAGGAGATGAAGCACAAGCTCAAACAAACTGCTGGACTTGGAGGTTACAGTGTACTTTTCCCCATTTCTGTTCATAAAGTCTATCTAAATCCCATTGTCTGTTGAATATGAAAGTCAAACTTTTAACACTAAATTATGAATCATCTTATAAATATGACCTATGATCAATAGCATTTAGGGACTAGACTTTTCATTTGTATATATTTTTTATATGTGAAGTAAAAAAAATGAATAAATTTAGCACAAAACAGAATAGATTCTCCTGATAAATACTATACTCAACTGGTTAAAAAAAAGTATTGTAAATGATTACAAAATTGTAGTTGATGGTGATATTTTATATAATCTCAAAAATGAAAGAAAAATCCATATGGATCGACCCAATACATTCAGAGTTGGAAAAAGCAAGAAAATCTATTCTTACTTTGTGGGTCTTCATTCCCCACAAAGGATCGCTGAGTTTATTCTTTTCATTCATTTTAAAATGTTTCAAATTGCTCCTAAGAGAAAGTAGGTAAAGACACATAACCACAGTTGTGAATTATGTTAGGGAATAATGTAAAAAGAAACACTCCCTCAGTCTACTTCAATTGTAATTATCTTTGTAAATAGAAATTGCAGCATGAATACCATTTTAATTGTTTATTACAATATGCTAAAGGTATAGTCATGTTAGTTTAATCATTCACACCATTTTTAAATGTGATGTGAGAAATGCCAAATTCCTGAACTTTTCCCTATACTGTGAAAAAAACTCTTCATATCATTTTACACAGGGTAGGGTATTGGAAGAGAGAGACATTATAGAGAGAACAAGATTAACCACATAAACACTTTGACTCAGTCTCTATTAGAAATTTTATACTATGGTACCCGAAAAAGTTGTAGACACATTCATTCACATAACAAGTGTTTAATTTGTACTACGTTATTAGGCACTATGCTAGATATTGGGGATCAGAGTAAATAATATATTTCTTTGACTTTGAAAGTCTATAGTTTAATAAGCTGAGACAGACAAGTAAAGTGTGCTAAGAACTAAGGTGGCTGTGTGTATAAGAATTTTGTAATGAAAAGGAATATTTTTGGTGGAAAGGTGACATTTATCTGAGTCTTAAAGTTGAGTAGGCACATTCCAGGCAAATGGAGGTAGGAGAATATCAGAGGTGTGGATATGTCATTCTAACAGAAGAGTATATTGAGAAGCTGAACTATCTAAAAGCCAAGGACACACTCTACATGCTCACATGACTTCGGCAATGCTTCTCAACAACTGGGAAACATAGAACACAGCAGCATACCTGATTCTTAGTGGTAATTCTATAGCAGGTTAGGGAACCCTAAAATTTAGTTGTTCCTGCCACCAACTCTATGGGTGGTAGCTGTTGATGTAAGGCTGGAGGAAGTACTTGAGAGGCAATATGAATTGTGAAAATTGAAGAAAGTCAAGGACAGAGTTCTGGAAGCACCAAGAGTTAGAAGAGGTAAACTGGAGTCAAAGAAGAGTCTTCAAGAGGAAGGGATCGATGAAGTGCAAAATGCTGCAATGAATTTGAGTAAAGAGGGTGAACAGCAGTCTTGTATTGGCAATTAAGAAATCACTGAAGTGGTGCCTGAGTGTAGTGGCTTGAAGTGTAAATGGAAGATGGAGAAGTGGAGCAATTGAGGATATTTTTCTCCTGAAACTGGTTATTTTACAGAAAAAAACTATAAATTAGTAGGTAGGGCCAATGTAGTGTTCTTTTTCTGCTGTCATTTTTTTCATCCGACCCTCACCCATTCCTTTAGACAGAGATGGGAATTCAGTACCTACAGGGACAAAAATAGAAGAATAACATACTGTTATAAAGAAAATGAGAGAGATCATATTAAAAACGCAGTTGCAAAAATCAGCCTTCAGTATGAACAGATACACACTTTCTGATGGTGAAAGAGGAAAAAGGGAGTGACAAAGATTATGTACACCTTGATAAATGCATGGAGTTTGCTCTTGGTATTTTCAAAGTTGTTTACGAAGTAGAGTGTTGAGAGAAGGAAAGGTGTCAGCATGAGCTTGAGGAAAGTGAAATTTGGTATATGGGAGAGGGAATGGGACGGAACAAATAGACTAATAAGCAATAATGAATATTATACTTATGTGGAAGACTGAAAATGAAAAGAGAAAGGGATTTTTTAAATCAGAAGACATGGAATGGAGTTTGGACTCTGCCAAACTGTTCCCCTAAATAAATCAGTAAATACCTGAGTTCAAGTGTTTACTTAAAACAGAAATACCAATATCTGTTCTACCATCTAAATGATTATTTAGATAATTAGCTATGTTATATATAGTTTATACACACACACACACACACACACACATATGAAAGGGTATTACAAGTAAAATTCATGACTAGTTTTCAATCAAATTTGATCTCTGTAAAATTAGAAGCAGTGGATATGCTCATGATTAGATAAAGAAAATATATTTAAATATTGAAAAGGAAATGCTAACTTATTAATTGTATAGCAATATAACTGCTATCAACTCAGACTCAGTTCTGCCTCTGCCACAAAATTCTCTATTTTGGAAAAGGTTAAAACTGCAAATGGGTACAATATAAACCTAATCTGTCCTGTTTATAGTCTCACTGTCATTTCAAGGTCCTTTTGGGATGCCATATGGGCTTGTTTATTGCTTGAATGAAGTTTACAAATACGAATGAATAAATTTTTGGAGTTTCTGCTAAATCAAATTAAGTTGGATGCAATGTCAAGTAAACAGAACATATTTCACAAAGTAAATGAGGATATATTATCACTAAGGAAACAAATTCCCCAATTTTATTGGATACACAAACACGCTCGCATCCACTATATTTCAAATCTGTTATTTATTCAAAGTCATGTTTCTTATTATAAGTATTTTACAGCAAGGTATTTTCTAATAAGCTGATACCTTTTATCTTACTGAGCATTTACTAACAAATGCAATCATGATGAATTGTTATTCTGTCCTTAATAAAAGTTCAGTAAGGTAACCATTGGCAAGATTAGTTTTAGCTTCATTAATAGTGAGCTATTCAAGACAAGTCAGTTGAACGCTTTTTTTGAAATATTTATTTATGCATACAATCTGGGGTACAGACCAGAGGTGTGGGGTGTCGAGAGGATTCACCAGAGAGAGAGTGGGGAGCAGAACAGGCAGAGCGACAGCAACATACTGCTGAGGGGAGCAGCAGGTGAGGCAGGAGAGGTCTGCAGAGCCATGTGGGAATCTTCTCAGCAGGGCATCAAACTCACCTTGCTGACAGCTCCACAGCACAGCGCCTAACCGCTGCGCCACTGGGGAGGCCCCAGTTGAACATTTTTTTTTTTTTTTAATTTCATTTGTACTGAGGGAAAAATAGGAGGGCCATTATTTAAAGTTAATGCTTAAAAAGCTGCTTTTTCAAAATGTATATGATTAAGAAGTCAGGGAACAAATAAAACACAGGAAATTATTAAATGGAAAAAAATTAGAAAAATGTTAGGTGAATATATTTAACTGAGAATAAATTTAATAGTGGAGTTGTCTCTAATTCATCTGATGTATGAAGACCTTCTGATTGACCTTTATATTTTAACATACTTTGATTGCATACAATCCTCACCAGTTTTGCATAGAAGTTTTTTTTTCTATATCAGTGATTTCTGTGCCCAAGGTGATAACTCATGAGTCAATTATATCATCATCATCATTAACTAATACTTATTTCTAGAAAACTGTTAATATTTTATTTAGTTTATTTTATTACATAATTGTTCATTTTTTTTGGACAGTATTTAATATCTCCCCTTAGGTGTAATCCCCGTAGTTCTTCCACCACCATAGCAGCCGTGATCTATCCCACCTTCCATCCCTTGTGCTCTTCCCTACCATTTGGACTGCTCTCCCTCCCCTGCTGTATGTCTCCGATCTATGGTCAGCTTGTAAGACAAGATATGGAAACAAATTAAATGTCCCAAAACAGATGAATGGCTCAAGAATGGCTGTGTATAAAGATGAATGATACACAGAAGACTACTGCTCAGCAATCAAAAGAGATAAACTCATGCCATTTGTAGCAACATGGATAGAGCTGGAAGGGATTATGCAAAACAAGTCAGAAGAAAAAAAAATACTGGATAGTTTCACTTACATGTGGAAAATAGAGAAACTAAACAAAGGATCAGAAAATAGAAAACTCTTTAATTTACAGCCTATACTTAAATATATAGTGCCTAATTGACCTAACAAAAATCTTTGATGTTGGTAGATAAATTATATATTTTTTTAAAGACTGGAAACTTGGGAGATGAGAGAGAGCAGTCATGTAGCTTATATGTTCAAGTTAAAACACAACTGGTTACTGAAAACTAGATAGAAAAGGAAAAGCTGGACAATAGAAATAATTGTGTTTGGGTGTTGAGGTTTGGTCCTGTAACTATTCATTTGAATGACCTGCACTTGCTAGACTTCCGTTAGTTTCACACAAACTGTCAGCTAGAAACTTAAATCAACCAGAAACTTAAATGAGATATGCCATAATATTAATCTAAAATATTTCAAGTCAATAAAATACACTTAAGGATATACTAGTTTTCTCTAATGACCAAGAATCAATATAATTAATGATAAAATCCATTCATTTAAGATAAAAATTTATAATTTTCTACTCAAATAGAATTTTGAGTTTTAGATTTATTGATTTTTAGTGCTTCCCAATATCTGAATAAATTTCAGGGAGAGGATTTATGATATGAATGCCTTTGTGCTCTCTCTGGTCATACCTGTTCGCACTAGTACGTGATCTTAGCTGTGAAAAATAGGCCAAATGTCATAAATCCTGGAACTGTATTAATCAGCTACTTTACAAGAAATGTTGATTCATCATTATGGCAAGCATAATAATTGTTCCTATTCTGTGTAATGAGAAAATAGGTTCTTCACTGTTACGTAAAAGAGCTAAAACGTCTGCTCTGTAGTTTGCTTTCTGTGGTAGATCGCTAATTGTCCCTAAATTGCTATTATCACTGATAATTGTAAATATGTACCTTATTTGGGAGAAGGACTGAGGCACGGGATAAAATTACCCATCCCTTTAGGACCTTCTAAGGCTGGATGAACAAAATAAGAGATAGATTAGTAGGAGGGAAAGGTCAAATTTAATAACATGCAGAAAAATGAAAGGACTGTTAATGAGACAAGCCAGGCTAAGCAGAGGACAGCTGATACCTTGATTTTGATCTAGAGTTATGACTTCCTAATGTTAACCTTCAAACTGTAAGAGGATAACTTTCTACTGTCGCTAAACTTCTGATAATTTGTCACACGAGTCTAATACATCTCTTTATTGAAGTTGCCCTGGTGATAGTCCAATTGCTCTTGCTTTTCATATTTTATCTTTGGATATTAAGATGCAGAAGGTGGCATTGTACGCTTTTTATTTTTCTCTCTGGTTTATTTCACCAAGCATAGATTCATCCATGTTGCTGAAAATGGTATGGCTTCATCTTTTATATAGTTGAATAATATTCTATTGTCATGTGTATATATAACATTTCATTATTTATTCATCTCATAGGGCATTTAAATGGTTTTAGCTCTTGATTATTGTAACGAATGCTACAAGGAACATGGGAGTCCATGTGCTTTTTCATATAGTCTCATGCACACAGTAGAAACAATCATAATTTAATTCTTTACAAGCCAATGAAAAGTGATTCCACTGCTAAAGATATTCTTTATGGATGAATACAAGTCTATAATGAACTTGTATAAGAGAGATTTCACCCTTCTATTCTTCAATTAAATGAATATTCCAAGTGTATTCTAATCTTCTGGGTTGTGGTTCTGATTTAACCTTAGAAATTAATTGACTGGAAATTTCTTGGTCTTTAGAATTACTTTTCAGTTGCTCATGGGTCATTGTTTAAATGACATGAAAGCCAATTAAAACACTTTTCAAATGTTATAAAAATTAATTCTAATGACCTTCTTTCTAGAACAGTTGCTGAATCTCACAGCTTTAGAAATGATTATTTGCCTTATAAATATGCATTATAATTAGAAATGGTTATTTACAGATAATAAACCCCACATTTTTCACTGTCATCTTCTTGTTTGAGGAGTATGATATGTCAAACCTGGTTTTTGGTCTGTTTTTGATGTGTGCCTTCCTTTAGTTCTTGCTGTTACCATCTCTCAGGAGAAAAAAAAAAAACTGCCTAGGATGATTTTCTGAAGGACAGTAGGTGTTGCATTGGGCAACAGCACGCTGATACGTGGGAGTCTTGGAGCAGGTTACATAGTGCAGATGCTGCTGAATGACCAAGATCTTGGCCTTTTTATTGATAGAATAATCATACAACATCAGTAATGTGAGGTAGGAGGACAAAGAAAAATATGGGTGAAACTAAATGTACTTTGGTTATCTAAGGCTTCAGGGGGACATGAGTCTGCTGACCAGCTAATTCTTATCTGCTTGATGACCAGGTGTTGTAAGTGAAACCATGCCTCAGACCCCTGGTCGTGGTTCTAATCTTAACAAGGCACCCCACTGACTGGCTTCTGGGGTCCCTTGTCACACATTAGTCCTAGGCCCCCCGAGCATTCCCGGTCACAACTGGTCATCCCACCCCATCCCACTCACACACATGTACATGCCCTACTTACTTGTCCTCAATGTTAATAGCAGACTGCCTTTGGATGGGGGCTGCGCAGTACTTCCGGTGTAGCCCCTCTAGGCTTCTCTGCTGCACAGGGGCCTTGAGTAATCTCTCTCATCCTGCCCAGGGTGATCAATCTTTCTGCTCTTGATCCATTTGAAAGGCACCGTGTAAGGTTGCATGGCCCCCACCTCTTCAATAGTCATCCCAAGCTCAGTAAATGAAATCCATGTACACACAGACCCGACTCTTAAAACCGCCATCTCTACTCTGGGTTTCAAAGCAAATAATTCATTGTAAGCATGCTTTAAAAAGAATAGCTCTATTTCCCGGAGCCCTTAGATGTAATCTCCTGTGGTTTTCAAGACAAGATTTATTTTTGGTGGTGGTGGTGGCCGGGTTTCTCTCTGGTGTGGGTCCCTAAGTTGGAGCTTCCAAACCTATTGCTCTTCAGGAAGAATCTCAGGACTTGTAAGCTCCTCCCCCCCTGCAATTGGCTGTGCTGGGATTCCTGCTAAGACTGCCTCTCCACCTCTTCTGGCAAATTAGACTTTAAGTCCTTTAGTTTTTAGTCTGTTGATAATGATGAGTCATTCAGGCAGAATTACCCCACATGGAGGTGTGTATTTTGTTCATGGGAGAAGCAGATGAGCTCAGGGTTTTCCTACACTATCATTTTCCTCTCAGATCCTTGATGTTTGATGGAAAATTCTAACAAAAGTGAAAAACGCAAGACAGAAAATTTAAAAGGAATAATTGTTTGAAAAACATTCATAGAAGACATGGATATTTAGGTAGAAAGTACAAAAAGCGAAAGTTTCTTGAAATAGTGAGTTTAGCGAGATATCAGGGTATGGATCATGCGCAGCAAAGTAAGCCAAGGGGAAAAGAAAAATATCGAATAGTTTCACTTACAGGAAAAATATAGGGGGCCAAATAAGAGGTCAGAAAGAGAAAATAACAAAACCAAAACAAAAACTAGCAGACAATCAGAAATAAGACATTCAGTGAGGGAGGGAGAGGATAAGGGCTCAAAATGGGGGAGAAAAGAGCACAAGGGACTCTGGTGACAGTTCACGGGTGAATCGGTGGTGGGTACCCTACGGGGAATACACAATAATGTAAAAGATATAAATAAGGTATATAAAAATTCAGGATATGGCACCAAAATAAAAACTAATCTTTTCTACATAGTACCAGTTAATGATTGGAAATACAAATTTCTTATATAAAACATAACTTAAAATATTAACTTTTGTTTAGTATTTGTATTACATTATAACTAGTAAAAATAAAAGGAAGACTAACAGGGAATTACAGATTCATTTGAAAGATAGGAGCAATTGATATCCGAAAAAAATCCTAATTTTTTTTTTTTTTTTTTTTTTTTTTTTTTA